>JZKD02S0291119.1:233244-260982 GCA_000966675.3 Picea glauca | reverse complement strand
GGCCAACCTACCATTTCTCTGTTTTCTAGATTTCGAGGTCACAAATCAAGAACTATTCTGCAAATTTTATACCAGGTGGATCAATCAATTCAACATTTCTTGTGCCGTCATCTTTTCTTTTAATATCTTGTGTGTGTGTCTCATTATCGGATGTATCTTTCTTGAATTCCTTTATCTGTTGCCAAAATACTTAATCTTTTACTTTAATGCTCGATCCTCCTCGAACTTGATGTGCTTCTTTCTACTTTCTGTTCTCTTAGAATTTATGCAGTCTACACTTGATATTACATGAAGGAGGGACTACAACTTTTCATAATCACGACTTGACTGATTGTTAGTAAAATAAAATAAATTTTGCCTGCAGGGATTGACTTCATGCCATCAACTGGGTATCGATTGATGTCGGTGAAAAACCGATCTCGTCAGCTAAGGATCAACGTACATTACAATGGCATAGGGGATTTCCTACCTTTGAAGACTCACGTTTAACCCCCTCCTTTATATTTTGACTCGTATTTTACAATAAATCTTAAAACTAATGCAATCAATAACAAAATAGTTTTTTCTTTTTCGACTAACTAGATTACAGACTGCTTCATGTAACATATTTTCCTCTTGAAGACTCCATTTCCCTTTATATTACATTGATTTGGACATACTTCATACTCTAATCATATTCATAATTTACAAGTTTTCTTTAAGATGTAAATCAAAGCTCCACACTTTGGATTC
The DNA here is from genome assembly GCA_000966675.3 of Picea glauca. Lineage (NCBI taxonomy): Eukaryota > Viridiplantae > Streptophyta > Pinopsida > Pinales > Pinaceae > Picea > Picea glauca. Next base: position 260,250 of record JZKD02S0291119.1, on the reverse strand, counting down.
TAACAAATTCTTCTTGGGATGGAGGATAAATCCATGAATAAAATCTCTTAAAAATAAATCACCTCTTATATGCCTTTAAAAATGTAGACCAAACTCACCAAGAAAATGTGTGCTTGAAAATCTCACCACCATCTCAACGGTGCAACTACTCTTCATCTTTGATAATTGTATCCAAACTTGTCTTTTCCTCGGTGTGCACAACCCTTATGCCATATCTATCTCATTAATAAAGTTTGGCGCGCTCTCAATTACTAAGCATATTTCTTGTGCGTCTTCATTTAAACATACAACTGTTGAAACGTGCATCTCTACAAAAATACCAGGCTAGGGTTTCTCTATTTGAATTGTGAGGATTTGTATGTGTCCAACTTCTCTCACACGACTTAGAGGTTCCACCAACACATATTCTTTTGCATGGGCACATTTTCTTTCGTGTAACTTTTTATACAATAAGATTTTTTTTATGAGATCAATATTCCTTTATATTAATATAAGAGAGTCCTATGATAAATTATCATATATTCTTTATGTGCAAATTCCCCCAAAATAGCTACTAGGGTTTTAGGCCTTCACTCATGTTGCATCAAGTTTCCCACAATTTTCAAGCCTTGATTTCATTGTAAGATGATCAGCAGCATGAGACATAATCAGAGGATTCTAGGAAACTATATGCCCATCGAAAGTCATATCCACAGCTTTTGCATATTGAATTTTGGAGGGGATGAAAACTCATCATTCGAGAATTTTTCGTTGTGCTGCAAAGATTGTCCTTTTTCTCAATGTACTGAAGCACCTTCTCGGCATAGAGGGAGGGAACCTTCACAAAAGCAGGGATGAGAAGGTACATAATTTCACAGGGGAAACAAAATTGATGTTTGTTCTTGGATGTTGAGGCATCTGGAACCATCAGAGTGTTTTTATCCTTGTTGTTCCCGCCAGTGACGTAGACAAGTCTGGTGTGTTGGGCAGCGAAAAAAAAACATAGAATAAACAGAGCATAAAACTGAGAACATCAAACCAAACACAACATAGTAGCAATCACACAATTGACACAGTTAATTATGTGGAAATACAATGAGGTAAAAAACCACGACAATGATAATTGATATTCTTTTATTCAAGGGAGAATTACAATAGCCAACCCAGGCATACAACCATCCTCTCCTCTCATACACACAACACATCAGTATTGAATCTTTCTCTCACACACTCACTACACATTGCACTCACACCTCTATGGGCATGCTCGTATATATAACATCTATCACTCAGTTACACAAACTAATCATGAATAGATCACATAGTTACATGAATAGTTCATAAATAGATTGCATGCATGCACATTAACATAGATGCATGCATGTGCATGTGACCGCATGAAGAAATTCATTGGCATGTTTCCAACAATATCCACCTTGACAACAATTTACCTGATATATTATGCCCTTAATTAATTCATCACCTTTTCTGCAATTCAAGAGAATCCAAACACCATCACAGTTCTGCAACTTCTCTAACAATATCGTTACGTGAACATGCCTGCATGATTCACTCCAACATGGACCATTCTGTCTCCATCAGTAACATGTATAATAGATTGATGCACTTGTCCAAATCTCATGAATCATAACCACAAACCAAATCACTACAACCATTGTAGGTTATACTTGTGCTTTTGTGTTTGAAGCACCCATTTCCATGCTCTTCACCTGGTTTCTCCATGTGTCTACTGACAACACCAACTACATGTGAAATTTTGACCATTTCTCCATCGTAATCATTAAAATTCCTACTAGCATATAATACTCGAGACATATAACCCTTTTCTTCTTCATCAATTAGGACATAAACTTGAAGAGAACTTACAATGGAAAGCCAAAGGGATTTTACCAGTTTCACATTATTCATATTGAATTTCCTGAGTATCTTCACCACATACTTCTATTGTGATAACCAAGCTTACCATATTTCTTGTCTTTGTGTATTTACATGCCCAAGATTTATTTTGTTTCTCCTAGATCCTTCATAACAAACGTCCTAACCAACTGAGCCAACCTGTTGATCTCAACCATGCTTGTGCTTACAACAAGCATAACATATAACACCAAGATAATGAATAAACCATTAACACAATGGTTATACTCACTTCTTGTAAAACTTGGCTCACCATGAAGGAATTAAACATCTTGTACCATTTTCTTGGCATGCTTCAAGCCATACAATGATTTTTGAGTTTGCAAACAAATCTTTTGTTGTGATTCTGAACTAACCATTCTGGTTGTTCCATATACATCCCCTTATCTAAAAAACTCCATGTAAAACAATTTTAACATGTAGATGTACTATCACAACCAATGCTAACACAACATGAATAGAAACAAGATTTTAACAACCGGTGAGAAACTTTCATGGAAATCAATACCTTCCAAATACCTTTATGCTACTAACCATGCTTTGAACCTTTCATCTTTTACTATGTCTGTTTTTATAAAAGGAGATTCATCAAACATTGTATCTATGTCCATGATGATTCTGTGGGTAGTAGTATCCCACAGTCTGCACCCCTTAACATCATCACCATATCAAAGATCTACATGTTTGATCTGAGTCCTGCTTAGACTGCTGATAAAAAACATAAGCATCACAACCGAATAATTTCACATTTGAGTAATTACCAGATGACCTATTCATACCACTTCCTGAATCTTCATGTCTTTTGCAACTGATGGTGACCGAGTTACTAGATAGCACAACCGCTTTTGTCCACAACTATTGTTGAAACTTGGCATTACTGAACATGCTTATTCAATCCCAACTTCCTTGCAATACTTTCCAAGTTCCATGGATATGAACTTACCTTCATCATATATTCTCAAACACTTGATTGACCTGCCAACACATCAACCTTTCTACAGACTCACCTTTCTAAACTGAAAACATTTCTCCACCTCAAACTTTGCATTCGAACAACCTTGACCAAATCTGACCAAGTAAGCCTTCACTGCTTACCTCCAGACCCATTTACAATGGAATTTACCAATCCTTTTATAGGCTTCATTACATGCAAATCCATGGACACAATACTAGGAGATACCCAAAACACATGGACCCGAAAAACCACTTGCTTTGAACTAAAAACATATTTAAATCATTAACTCTTTCACCGAGTCAAGGTTAACCCAACATACATGCCCCCCCACCTATTCAATCTACCTAAATATATGTCTATAATTTTCATAGGTGGCCTAATAAACCAAGGGTATGCATGCCTATCCAGGTCTTACAGACATATGCCCATTTAAATGCAATCAATAATTTCTACAACTCCAAAGTAAATACAATTTTTTTATTTATTTCACGGTGACTCAACCATCACCACCTTGCATGTTCTATGTGAACACATGTGGAGAGACACAACGGACAGAAAAAACTTCATCAACCATACATGTAGCTGAATTTGGTTCTTTTGTGGATTCCTCTTTGGATGCTTGTTGTCTTTTCCAACAATCCTTCTTGAGATGCCCAGATTTTCCACAAAACCAACATTTTTCCTTAGCCTTACTGTCTTTTGACTTAGACATGGCTATACCTTTCTGATCTTTCCCTCCTTTTGTAGATTGACCTCTGACCACCATTGCTTCTGTTGTTGAGGTTTCCTTATTGGATCTTCTCCTCATTTCCTCAGACAACAGAGCTCCCACAACAGTGTCATAATCAACAGCATTTGTTATGTTAAACCACACAGTTTTGACCAGATGATCCCAAGACTCAAGAAATGAACACATTAGCATAACCTTTGTGTCCTCATCTTCAAACTTTACTTCCATACTAGTTAATTGACAAATCAGAGTATTGAAAACATTCAAGTGGTCAACAATTTTTGTACCTTCTTTCATCCGCAATTTGTACAACTGCCTCTTCAAGAATATTTTGTTTGACAAGTTCTTTGTCATATACAGACTCTCAAGTTTGGTCCACAAACTTTTTTTTGTCTTCTCTTCGGCGATGTTAAACAACACCTCATCTTCTAGACACAAACGAATAGTTCCAAGGGCTCTTTCATCCAGATCCTCCTGGTCCTCGTTTGTCATGCTTGATGGTTCCTTTGACTTTCCAGCCAATGCAATTTGCAATCCTTGTTGCACAAGAAGATCTCACATCTTGAGTTTCCATAGCACAAAGCTATTCTTACCACTGAACTTTTCCACCTCAAACTTGGAAATTTGCACTTTCACCATTAGCACAAAAACAAAAACCACCCAAACCGTAGCTTATACTAGACTGAGCCCTTTAAAACTGGAGGAAGCAATCTTAAGTTCAAAGTTGAACCCAAGAATTAAAATATTAATTTAAAAGATTTAACCACAAAAGATTCCACCTCTTCGTATAAGGATATTTGCTTAAGCATCCTCCACTCATTTTAATAAAGGTGATTCTTCATGCATAATAAAAAAAAAAAGGGTTTGAATTTCATACCATCATATCATCCCACGATTTTAATACCACATGCACTTTCAAAAAAATCACATTTCCAAGGTTATCGCTCCACCAAATTTTCGAATACCCAAAGAACTATCACTCATCACGCTTTATATGTGATGCGATGATGCGAAACCATGACTACTATGATCTCCAAAAGCACAGGGAGTGATGCGATGATGCGAGACCACGACTGCTATTATATCCAAAAGCACGTGGAGTGTAATGTTGAGAGCGACTATCGCTCCTCTCCAACACATTTCCCTGCAACAGACTCACCTTTCCCTTATGGTCTGCATAATCTTGATCCAACGATCGACTCAAATGTTATATTCTCTGATTATTCAATTATGTGCTTGGGTAACCTGCTCTGATACCACTTGTTGGGAAGCGGAAGAAAAATAGAGCATAAAACTGAGAACATCAAACCAAACACAACACATCAGCAATCACACAATTGACACAGTTATTTATGTGGAAACCCAATGAGGTAAAAAAACATGGCAATGATAATCAATATTCTTTTATTCAAGGGAGAATTACATTAGCCAACCCAGGCATACAACCATCCTCTCCTCTCATACACACAACACCTCAGTATTGCGTCTTGCTCTCACACACTCACTACACATTGCACTCACAGCTCTATGGGTATGCTTGTATATATAACATCTATCACTCAGTTACACAGACTGATCATGAATAGATCACATAGTTACATGAACAATTCATAAATAGATTGAATGCATGCGCATTAACATAGTTGCATGCATGTGCATGTGACCGCATGAGGAAATTCATTGGCATGTTTACAACATGGTGGAGGAAGAGAATATCAGAGTCATTTTTAGTGTCAAATTCTACCTCAGAATCCTCTTGATATGGACAGGTCTGAAACTCATAACTAGTGGATGAACTTGACTATGTTGAGAAAGTAATAAACTCAAATCCTCGAGATCTTCCTCTTTCCCGGTCATACACTATTTTTGCATCCAACAAGTTACCATGCTCGTTGAACACATCGAGGATTTATACATTTACAATCTCGTAAGTTGACCCACAACGAGCAAATCGACTCCTCTCATCCTCAACTTCTTTTTCATTCTCCAATATTCGACCATATTGCCTCTTCCGACGCTCTTCTACCACTGCCCTTCTTCTACACAATATTTTGGGCATGCACCACCCATATTGAAATGGTCAGGGAATAAAAACAAATTGGAGCATTTGATCCAATTTATCCAATCAATATAGAGACATATCGATCTACCTCTAAAAACATTTGGATCCCACTTTGATAATTCGAGTGATTTCCTCCATCATGATTTCTTCTTCCTTTATGTGCAAGCTTGTGTGCAGTCGACCAACATTCACATTCATGAGCAACCTTTGGGAAAGAGAGTAGAAGGATTGAGTAGGGTCCGTGAACCACAACAGATGGGAATGGAAGGACACAAAGTAGGGAAATGCATTCCCAAGACTAATTTGATGCGTGCCTTATAGATTAAATATGAGGGTTTGAGATCTCATATTCAATATATGAAGGATCGCGCCCTGATAGGAAAATTTGTTGGAATCTGGCCATCAGAAAAAGCATTGATCTGGTGGATCAATGTCACATGGAATCCACAAGGGCATTACGATTTACATTTGGGGGGAAAATATGGTTTTTAAGGGAGGACCCTACTTCTTTAATTCAACGGGATTATATCTTAGATTCTGGAAAGAATGTTTCAATCTGGAAAAAGAGGATTTAACATTGGCGCCCATCTGGATTTGTCTATATTCTCTACCAACAGAATACTGGAAGGAAGATATCTTGGAGGATATCGGCAATACTATTGGGGTTTTTGTGAAAGAGTCTGATCAAACTAAGAAGATGAGATACACATATTATGCCCGCATTTGTGTTTATATGAATATATCAAAGGAGATTCTGGAAGGAATAAAACTAACTTGGGAGGATGAAGATTGGTTCCAACCTCTGGATTATGAACACATTCCCTTTAGGTGTAGGAGATGTCATGAACATGGACATCTCTTCTAATATTTTCCATTAAACGTCCCTTCGGTGACCTAGAAACAGAAAGAGTTCAAGGATGCCAAAGGTTTTATGAAGGTAAATAGTAGGAAACGACAATACAGAAGGGGATCAGGGTCGGAGATTAATAAGAGGCCAAAGATATCAAACATATTCGACATTCTGAACAAGGACCCTAAGAAGGAGGTGACTTTTGAGGATGTGGAAGGGGATCCAGAAGGAGGGAAAAAGGATACAAGGGAAGAGAGAGACCCAACACTCCAGGAAACAAATCGAGAACCTGAGGATGCTAACATGCAAAGCGAGGAAGTAGAAGACATGGATATTGGTGAACTAGATCTGGAAGGAATTGAACATGCATTCTCCAATCCAGCATCAGGATATATCCCTACCCATCAAGTCTTCCTATTGAGGGATGTGATTGTCAAAATGAAATCATCAACTTCGCTTGGTGTAGTAGCAGAAACCTTTAAAGAAAATGAAGGAGCTCGGAAAACCTCAGGGGAAAAGCATGGAAGATGGAGTAATAGACAAAGACTCAAGGAGGTTGGAGAAAATTTGGTAGCATTGAGACAATATCCCACTATCGAGGAGGTATTTTAAGCTTTCTCTAAATCATTTTAATGAAATTAGTGTCTTGTAATATTAGAGGCTCTAATAGCCCTCGGAAAAGAAGAATATTAAAAAGAAAGATTGTCAAAGAGAAATATACAATTATGATGCTTCAGGAGATCAAATTCTTTGAAGCAGAGTTGAAGATAATGGGATCGAAAATATGGAGAGGTAGTGATGCAATAGCATTAGATGTGGATCGATCGACTGGAGGATTAGCAATTCTATGGAATCCTCAAGAGGTATGTCTCTCTAATTTTGTAGCCACTTCTCATATATTGTCTGCAATTTTCCATGTAATTGGTTTGAATGTTAGAGGAACTATTTCAAATGTGTATGGCCCCTTCTGGGCCTCCCAAAAACAGGATTTTTTGGAATCATTGGAGAGAATGGGAACTTGGGTGGGATAGGGACATCAGATAGTTGGGGGTGATTTCAATATGATCAGAAATATGGAGGAGAAGAAAGGAGGTCAAAGGCACTTGAGTAATACCATGAGAAGTGATCGATGATTTAAATCTGGTGGATGTCAAAATGGATAATAGCCTCTTCACTTGGCACAATAAACAAATAGGGGAAAGATAGATAGCCTCTCAGCTTGACATATTCCTAGTGTCGAAGTCCATCTTAATGGGAGGAGGTGAATTATCTTCCCTGGTGCTACCTTCAGTAGGTTCTGACCACTGGCCTATCAACGTGGAATGGGGAAAAATAGGAGAGTATATCAGGAGTCCCTTCTGGTTCGAACAATTTCGGTTTTCCCACCCTGACTTCCAGGGGTTAGTAAAATGATGGTGGAAGGATTTTGATCCACCCAGGGGGACCCTGATGTATAGATTCCAACAAAAGTTGAAATACATAAAGGAAAAAGTCAAAGACTTGAACAAAAATTCCTTTGGAAATATTTTTCAAGAAAAATGAAGAATGGAAAGCCAGTTGGAGAAGCTGCAACAAGTGGCAATGGAGGAAGGTTATACGGATGAAATGAAGGTGGAAGAGGTGGACCTTCAGGTGCAACTGGATCAGAGGGAAATCCAAGAAGAACTTTTGTGGAAACAAAAATCGAGGAATCAGTGGCTTAAAGAGACATGAACATAAATTATTTCACCGAGCGACCATTCAACATTGCCAAATGAATGAGATAACTAGGTTTAAAATGGAGGATTGTCATTATGTGGAAATGCAGGATGACATTGAACAGGCTCTTAATATGTTTTTTCATGATCTGTTGGAAAGAACCCATTGAGTATAGAAGTATAGCAATAGAACAAGTGATTCAACACATCCCTTCTCTGATCACGCAAGAACATAATGAACTATTGATGAGGCGAGTTGAAATGTCATAATTGGAAGAGGCGATAAGGCAGATGGAGGGAGGAAAGGCTTTGGGGCCTACCGGATTTACCACAATTTTTTTCCACTCATGTTTGGAGATGTTGAAATAAGAGTTACTAGAGATAGTGGAATATTCCAAAAGAACAGGAAAAGTTTTTTCATCCTTCAAGTCAACATTCCTGACCTTAATTCCTACGGAGAATGGAGTTGATTCACCTAACAAGTTTGGGATGATAGCATTGTGCAATGTAATCTATAAGATAATCATTAAAGTCATGTATAATAGATTAAAGTCGTTATTACCTATGTTGATTTCCCCAGAACAGGCAAGCTTCGTGGAAGGTAGACAGATACTGGATGGGATTTTGCTAGCATATGAGGTGATTCATTCTCTAAAGGTCACGAAATTTCCTGGAATGATGATTAAGCTTGATTTATCTAAATCATATGATAAGCTCAATTGGAAATTCATGGAGAAGATGATGTATGCTTTTGGTTTCCAGGAGCAATTGGTTCAATGGATCATGAATCTATCTTCATCGACGTTTTTCTCTATCTTAGTAAATGGAACTCCTTCCCAACCTTTCAGATCCTCGAGGGGGATACTACAAGGAGACCACTTATCCCCTTTTATGTTTTTCTTGATGGCAAAATGTTTGGGTCATACTTTAAAGGATATGCTACATGCCAATGAAATCATAGGTTTATCCCTTCACCCAGGTGCTCAGCCTCAAAATCATCAACATTTTGTCAACGATACGATGTTAATGTGACAATATTTTGTCTAACAGACACGCGTGTTAAAGAGAGGTTTGGACCAATTTATCCATGCTAGTGGTCTCTCCATCAAAAATGAAAAATCACATGTGTATTTATTTAATACTCCCCAAGTTACAAGGCAAAACATTTTGAGAATTATGGAATTCCAAGGAGGTTCTCTTCCTTCAAAATGCTTGGGGGTTCCTTTGGCAGATTTAGTGATAAAGAATATCTCTTGGAAAGATCTCTTGGACAAGATGATGATGAATTTAGAAAATTGGACCTTTCAAGCCCTCAACTTCCCCAACAGATTAACCTTAGAGCAATCAGTGCTTCAAGATCTACCACTCTACCTCTTCTCGATGGTCACGGCACCCAAATCTATATTAAAGAAAATTAGGAACCTACAGAGAAATTTCTTGTGGGGAGGGTATGAAGATCATAATAAATGAGCCCTTGTATATTGGAACACAGTTTTCACTCTGAAACTGGCAAGGGGTATGGGTCTTAGGGAGCCAGAAATCGTTAATGAAGTGATGGGAGAAAAAATTTGGTGGAGATGGGTGGAGCCAGAAATCGTTAATGAAGTGATGGGAGAAAAAAATTGGTGGAGATGGGTAACTTATATCAATGAACCCTGGGCCCAACTATGGCATTGCAAATATTCTAGGGATTTAGAGAAACAAAATCAGTCAAATATGCGGAGGAACCTTCGGGTTCTAAAATATGGAAGATAGCCCTGAAAAATCACATATTAGTCTGGCAACATATATTTCGGGAGATACGCAATGGGGAATCAACATATTTCTTCTAGGACTCTTGGAAACAACTATAGATTATTTCTAAATCAATCAATCTTCCTCTTCTACAATAGCACCTTAAAGATCTCAAGCTCGTGAGAGTTAAAGACATGTGGGAAAGGGACAGTATTGATGGCCATTTCAGGAAGTGGAGGAATAGGTAATGGTGGTAGAAGCACAACCCCATGGAAAACATTCAAGAGCTTTGAGACAGCCTTCAAGATCAAAATATTTTGATTCATAATGAACCAAATAAGATTCGGCGGGGTTATTCACCCTCTGGAGCTTTCAATGTAAAAGAGGTGGTTAAACTACATGTTGAATACAATAACATTCCAAAGGATGCTAAATGGAGGAAAATGTGTAAGTTGAACTTATGGCCAAAGGTTGCTTCATTTCTCTAGCTCATGATAAGATGCATGATTCTTACTTGGGATAATCTGGTGAAGAGTGGCTTTGTGGGGCATCATGGTGATGCATGTGCAACAAGGAGGGTGAAACTCCCAATCACCTTTTAGATGAATTTGATTTTGTATCTACTCTTTGGGAAAGGGTAGAAGCGCTTTTTCATCAGCATGCCAGAGTGAGAGGTAGGCTATACATTACTATAACGAACTAAAAAGAGGATCCCTTTAAAATTTCTTTGCTAAATTACATCTGGGAACTCTTTCCAAGCTTCGTGGTTTGGGAGGTCTGGAAGGAATGAAATCGATGCATCTTTGAAGGAAAATTTAGGAATGAGGAGGAGGTTTGGGTCCTTCTAAAAATGCATATTAGGGAGACTTTAAAATTAAATCAATGGAATGAGAAGGATCTCCAAACAGGGCCAGAAGAGGTTGCAATCCTTCGGGAGCAAGACACCATTTCCATCCCAAAATATATTGGACCCTTACGAAGAGGTGCAAGAGTGACAACAAGTCTGGGAAAACGGAAAAATCCACTAGAAGGATCATATAAGTGAAATTTTGATGGGTCTTCTAAAGGAAATCCAGGACCAGCGAGATTCAGAGGAGAAATACGGAACCATCAAGGAAGAATATTTGGCTTCTTTTGGGGTTACTTTCGAGAGGCTACGAACAATGTTGTAGAGTTGGATGGACTAATAGCTGGAATTTGGTGTGTGCTGAGTAGAAATTGGATTCCTATCATTATTGAATGAGATTCAAAGATAATTATAAGGATGGTAGAATGTATCCAGAAAGGTTCCAAGGATACCAAAGTGGTGCGCAATTGGAGATTGGAAGAACGATTGGGATAGTTGGCAATCCTTTTGCACAACAACCCCGCAGTTTCTTTTGGCCATGTAAGGAGAGCTACAAATGAATTGGCAGATTTTATTGCAAACCAAGGGGTAAATGAAAGGAATTCTCTGAGGGAAGGATTGTGGGAAGATATGCAAGACCAGGATTTCAAGATTAAATGGAAGGATCTTTCCTCCCACAATTCCCCTATCCCAGATGCAGGTGTTAATGAGGAGGGAGGATAGTCAGACAAGTCTTGTCTAACTCATTTTGATGGGGAGGAAGTGGAATATCCTACCAAGCGTTGTTGAAGTGATGGAGGGTGCATTAAATTATGAGGTAAATAAAACCAAGGGAGAGAGCATGCATTGAGAGTGGATGAATCTATCATTTTCAGGTGGAAGAGAGATGGTTGGAGCAAGGGAGGAGGAAGGTACAGAGGCCCTGTGGTCGTCCTTTGGATTTGAATATGTTAATTTCATGTCCCTTAGGTGTCATGGGTACCTGTTTGGAATTGGCTAGGATCTGGGTGTTAATGCTAGAGTACGGCGAATAGATTTGGGCTTGGAATATGAGGAGTCGAGTTTAATTTTGATGGGGCAAGAATTTATGAACTCCATTACGCTTGGGATGGAGAGGTATGGACGGGAGGAAGGCTATAAGATGAACACCTAGGGCAGTGTGGACAGGTTTATCATTGAGAGGTCTCTACACCCTCAGTCTACTTGGTCCCGGAGAGAAGTCATTCTAATTTTACAATGGAGGGAAATGGATCCTTGTTAGTGTATGAGGAGCCGACAAGGTGGAAGGGGGCGACCAGAGCATGTCACTGGAAAACATGATTGGGGGAAATATTACTCTGATTCGGTTCCTGGATATATTGAGGAGGCAATTGTTGACTTGGAGGAAGAGGAGTTCAAAGCAATTAAGTTACAACATGGCCCGGAGGTAGTTTTCAATCCATACTGGATTATGAGAACCCTCCTTGATCGCTCCATGATAGATAGGAATATTTTCGGTGAGGTGGTTGTCCAAACTTTGAGTAGAATGCGGGAGGATAGGCTTAGCAAAGTGACTAGCATTAATGCAGTTCTAGATTTGGAGGAGGTACCATTTAGTCACCACTCTTTAAGGACAAATACTTTGGCACCCCATTCTTCTCAAGCAGCAGAGGCTCCATCAACACAACAACCAATGGAGATAAGTGCCCCTTTGGGGGTTCTGGTTAGCTCAGTTTTTCCTTTTATGTATATAATTTTTTATGCAGTGGTTTGGGGATATACATTTTGTATCCTTTCGACTCTATCATTATAGTAGACCTCTGGGAATTGGTAGCAGATTTAGGGGGTTAAAGGTGTCAGTCTTCGTAGGATGTTAGGATGAGTAAAAGAAAATTTCTACCTAACTATGGCCAAAAGATGGAGTGTTACACCTATTGAAGATGCCACGTGAAGATTGCTTGGATGTTAGGAATTTTCATCAACTAGGGTTTTTAAAGGTTGCTTGGTATTGAGCCTTTTGTCTTCATTGAAACATCTCGCTTTTTTGGATGATTAGGACTCTCTTGTTTGCCACAACCCAGTCTTGATTTTTGTTTCTTATTTCTCATGTTTTGAGGATTTTCATGAGTGCTTGTCTTCTTTCTCTTTTTCATATTTGAGTTCTTGATTGAACATGTTATCCCCTACTTGTTTTCTTTCAATTCTCATCACTTTGAGTGTGCTTTGTTTGATTGTTTTTTCCTTGTACTTCTTTGTGTCAAGCATAGATGTCTTTTCATTCCATTTGAAAAGTTAAGAAGTGAAAAGTTTGCATATCTCCTTGCATACATAATCAAACGAAGAGATTTTGCATTCATCGGAAAGTTTACTTTGGTATATGTTTGGAAAAAGAGCTAGTTTTGCATGTGCATTTCGGTTTTAGGAAACATTTGCTTGGTAGTTTGGCATCACCTTGATCCCAGAAATTGTTGCATTGTTTTGAGTGCTTGCTTGTGTTAAGAAGAATAGAACTCTTCTCCTTCCCATACATAGAATTCATCGAAAAGAATGAACTGCATATCATTCTTTTGCATTCTATTGGACTCGAGTCTCTTACACATCATCAGTTTCATCTATGTGAACCCTTTGAGTTAAAATCCATTAAAATAGACAGCATGATAATAAAATCAACTAGGACATTTTTTGGTTTCAGCACAACAACAGTAGCACAGGATTAGAGTCTTTGGACTAGGAAAAGTGAGTAAATTGTCCAAGACTACTAAATAGATTGTAGAACACTAAAGAGCGTACAAATCAACCTTTTGTATAATCATAGATGGGAAACCCCTCTCACACAGGGGATAAACATGAGGTCGTGTGCAGGATAGCAGCGAAGATTACCCCTCCAAATCTTAACCAATCGTAGCGGATAGATCATATATTGGGGTTTTTTCTTGAGAAACCATTGGTTTCATTTGGTCTCGGTGTTGCGTGAACTCTGAATCTTTTTTGGGTCTTCTAGAATCTATCGCTCCACTTGTCTTCAATTCTCTTAAAGAGCTTATGACTTTGATATCCTACCCATACCTTCGGTCCCAACTGTTGATTGTACTCGCCCAAAGGCTGACTGCGAGTTGGTAACCTTAGTGGCCTTTCCTAGGTACCTACAGAGGTGACTATGGGGGGATTCCCATGGTACCTAGGGAAGACGTCATATCACACTCTCAGTACCCTTGGAGGGTGATCCTACGAAATCAAGAGTTGCTTGCACTAATAAGGGTTGTTACATGAAGGTCGGGGTAACTACTTCTCATTTCTTCACTGGCAACTTGATATCCCGTCTTCAGAAGATCCTTGGGCCTATTGTTGCTTGGTTGATTTCTTTTAGTTTTCATAGGAGTGTGTTTCTTTTACTTTCATAGTTGGCCTTAGGATCATAGATTTCACATTATACAAGGTATGGAACTTGATGTTTAGGAACCTCAACACAATCTTTCTTATGAAGCAATGATCATGGATCACATTTCTAAAACCAGGAGCGTCTCTCCTGGAAGTGGCCAACACGTTGAAGAACCAGTCAGAACCTTCGAAGAAATAATTGCATCTTATGTGAATCGTTTGTTTACTAGTCCATTTGGCCAACCACTCATTGATCCACCGTCCATGAGATATGTTGATTCTTATTCTTCTTATTGATTACTTCCCGATTCCACCACTACACAATCTTTTGCCACAAACCCGTCATCTTTTGGTTTTCTTGAAGGACTTGGGAATTTATATTTTTCCACAACTTCTATAGTTGATATTGTTGGTGCTTCTACTTTACCGGAAACATCGTTGACCCAAGTAACCCCGAATCAACCATTTGTGCATTCATCTCCTTTCTCACATGGATCTGGTAACATTCCTACTTCATTATTTCTGCACATGCACACATCGAGTGATTTACTTGGTCGTTCCATTGGTCAAATGGTCGACAGTCAAGTAATTCACACAACCATAGTTACACAAGCCACTCCTCATCCATCTCACACATCGCATATTAGTACACCCTACATTGGAGGTCAATCTTCAATGGGAGGCCAACCTTCAACTAGGGAGCAACAATCAGTTGTAGGGAAACTTTTTACTAGGGGGAAAGCTACATGGTTGCAACATCAACAAGCCCAGGGGAAAGCCTCTCCTACAAGTCCTTCTATCCCTACTACCACTAGCCTATATTCTGGACATCCATATCTAGGAATTGTGAATCCTTTGTGGGGTCAACCCAATACAAAGGGAATTCCTCTGCAAGGAACTATGCCCTATCAATCCGTAAACCCCACAATTCCAATGCAACATTCCCTTCAGCCATCATACATGGGAGGACCATCAGGTCAATATAAATATGTAGGAGATCCATTTGCTCAATTATCGTACATGGGTGGACAATCAGGACAACCACCTTACATGGGTGGACAACCCGAGAAACCACCGTATATGGGAGGACCATCTAGTTTTGTCCTCTTGCCATAAACTGGATATAGTCCTACTAATGTTCCCACGCAATATGGTTATCACCAGTATCCACATCCTAACCAACAGCTTCCATTCCTGGCTACGTTAGATCTTCCAGATCTGTTGCATTTAATAAATGATCCCATCCTTCATGCCCCATTTTGGCCCACCATCCCTACCAAATTACCGTCCGACATCCCTAAATTCAACAGAAAACCTAGGGAAGATCTTAACAATCATGTTATGACTTTCCATTTATGGTGTTCTTCCAACTCTTTGATGGACGATTCCATTTGTCTTAGACTTTTTCATAGAACACTTACAGGTGCAGCAATGAAATGGTATATTGAATTGTCACATAACTATTTTGTTGGCTTTAATTATCTTGTCATGGCTTTCCTAATGAATTTTGAGTTTCCATATGAGACCAGTACATATCTTTTGAACTCACTCTGGAAATCCTCTTCCACCCACATATTTGATCATATTCATGAGTGGAGATGATGGAGATAGTTGATTAAATATCCAATTCCAGACCAACTCCTCGCGGATTGGTTTACAAAGTCTCCCTTGTCTCCCATTGCTTGTGATGTTTCTATGAGAAATGTATTTATCGAGGAGTAGGCTATCAGTCATGCCAAGTATTTGGACTTCATTTATTCTAAATCTGGCACACTCTACAATATGATCCCTCATGCTTTTTGTTCGTCGAACGATCCATCAAGACCTACTCTAGAACCAAGTTCTGTTTCAGACACTAAAACTACTTTTGCTCCTGCTCAAACCTCTGAGGTGAATGAGGTCCAATCCACTTCCTCTCAACAACCAGCAGGTAAGAATAAAAACAAGGGAAAATCAAATAAATATTCTAACAAGCAGGATCATCCAAAGACTATTGATACTCAATCGACTAGGAAGAATAAGTCTCCTTGTATGATTTGTGAGGAAGACCACTACACGAAATACTGCCCTCATCTTGAGGTTGTCGCTAAATTTTTGAAGGGTACTTGCCAACTAGTTCAACAACAACATTTGGTTGTGCAAAACCTTGACCCTCCGTAAGGGGGAAACACATGTCATTCCTACCATAAGGATGCTTCTATAAGCGCCTATGAGTTCTATATGTTTAATATGGTTAATGTCACGACTCAAGAAAATACCTACGACACTTCTCTAGGTGATCAGACTAAAGCAAAGGTTTTCGATCATCCCTCTAGTTCCACTCATCCTCCATATTCCAATCCTCTTCAAATTAAGAAACCAATTTCTAACGCAGCGTTGTGCCTTCCCAAGAGCGTAATTCGAAAGGAAACATTTAATCCAAATGCCTGCGCTGCCCAAAACTACATCATAATTGAATATTTGGCGCAAGCGCCTTGTCCTATGTCAGGCCTCAAAGTTCTACAGCACTATCCAAGTCAACGTAGAACCATGTTGTCATCCATTGGAGCCATGAATCCAGAGGAGTCGAACTTGATTACGTTTAATCTGGATTATTTTAAGGAGAGACTCTCCCACCACTTAGCATTCCAAATTCAAGTTTTGGTTGGTGGAAAAAACATCCATCACACTATTTCGGATGAGGGAGTCTCCACCTGTGTCATGTTTTTTCCTTGTTGGAGAGCCCTTGGTTCTCCTACACTTAACCAGTCCCCTACCACCCTAAAAGCATTTGATGGACATGGTTTCCAAACTCACAAACTCTTACATTCTTTTGTTGTGATGTTGAAGGGTAATATTGTTTCATTCTATATTGAAGTGGTTGGCGTGCCCCTGGATTACAATTTGTTACTTGGTCATAGGTGGTTCTATGTGATGATTGACGTCGCATCTTCGGTGTTCTGTATATTATGATTTCCTCATCAAGGAAATATTATCACAGTTGACCAACTTGGCTATTCAAATCCATATCTCCACAATGATGCAGCAAATAATGTCCCTTTTCTAGGACATAATGGTTTTGAGAGTATAGGAGTAGGACTTCTTAAAGATTCCTCACTCATGGGAGTTTTTCCTTTTCCCGCTCCTGCCACTGCACAGATTGTCATGTTAAACATGATTTCGACTCAAGTGCAACAATCTCTAGAATCATCTGATCCTTTGGTAGTATCTGGTCTCGACCAACATAGTTCTCTTCATGTGTCAAGTTCATTAAAAAATGAAACAGACGCTTACGAGCATAGTTCATTGTCTCTGTCAAGATCGTTAAAAAATGAAATAGACCCTCCTCCATTAGAATCAAACATCCCTCTGGATCAAGTACTTCAACCTTATTTTCCTCTGCCTAGTGAAAATGTTCCCATTTGTAACCAGATGCCTAAACAAGGAAATAAGAAGAGTCACTGAAGGAAATGACGCTTGGGGGGGAGGTCTCCAACCTCTTGAAATCATGCTGGAGAGAAGCCGCTAGCTTATATCACGCAAGTTGGGGGAAAACTATCTCTAGAGAGACACGCTGCTAGGAATGATCCTCGTTAGAGGGTCATTCCCGTCGTAACATAGTAGTCTTTTCTAGAACGAGCTTAGTCTTTGTGCTTTCTCTTCCTCGTAAATACATGAGAATAGGTTATTGAGCTTAGTCTTTGTTCTTTCTTGTGCTCGTTAAAATATGAGAATAGGTTACAGAGTACACTTTTATCTCTTTTTTGGACTCGTAAAAGTTATACGAAAAAGGAATTCTTTGGAGTTTCCTTTAAGCTCTTTTCAGACTCCCTAAACATGAAAATATTGTCGAGTGAGCTTACTTCCTTTCACACTTGTTAAATGGTTTGAAAGGGCATATTTCGAGTGGTATTTTATCTCTTTTTTGGCCTTGCGAAACTAATTATGAAAAAGGAATACTCTAATCAAGAATGATTAGAAGAGTTCTCCCATGTATTGTTTTACACTTGTTTCGGGCTTGGGAGACTAAATTTACGAAAAATTCATCTATGGAGTCATCTTTAAGTTCTTTTTAGACTCTCTAAATGTGAAAAACCACTGAGTTTACCATATTTATGCTCGTAAAACTATGCATCGAAGGATCTATGTGAGTCTAATCTCCAAGACCAAACCCCTCCTTCCTCGGGTTCGTTAAACATGTGTCTAGGGACTCATCTGAAGGATGAGCTATATTGAGCATCTTTTATCCTCCTCGAGCTTGTTAAAAAAGAAAGAGGTACTAATCTATCTGGATGGGGGAAAAATTGAAGAAAGTGGGTCAAGTTTTTTGCAATATGTTATGGCATTTATTGTCACCCTTGAAGATGGCACTTGTTTGTGTCTCATCTTATAGTTGGGCAATATACTTCTCTCTAAGTCATACTAATTCCATGTGTCATCCTACTTTTTCATTCCAGTCGAAAAGTGATCTTATTTCCATCACATTACATTCTTGGTACTCGTCGAGTCAATGCTACCAAGTCAGTTTTTGTGCCTCATCATGTTCAAGGCAAGTTTCACTTCAAACCATCCATCAGCAGTATTACCAATTTCCATTTCCTATGTTAATCCATACTCATTCAATCCACCATATCACATTACTTTCCTGTGTCAGTTTCATGTCGATGATGGGGGATACATCAAGGCCCTCCTTCAACGAGTATTTTCCTATCGACTTCAGCACATTATCCAGAAATTAGACTTAGAAACCAGTTAGTAACTTGAGACCTGCATGCCTCAATGGAAGGCCTCCTTGCTTTTGACAGTAGGTTTACATCACTGGCCTTTGATCAGATGATTCCATGAATGTTTCACCTCAGCTCATTTGTTCACATTTGCTGAAATGTACTAGGGTACCTTGGGAGTCATTGACATCATTGGTGATTTCCCTCAGGCTTGTTAATGGTTTACCTTGATGATCTGTAATCAAGTGGTTTCTACCATGTTTGACATCAAATCATCTATTCACATGGCTATACTCGTACAAATCGGGATTGGGACAAATACCCTAGGTTGGGCGTTCACTCTATTATACAATTTACCCAGGCTGCCATGGAGATTGTTTGAGCAAGTAAAAGATTTCAGTACAATCACCATGCTGACAATCTTACTGATATGTATATTGTCACATAGATCCACATTATATTGATCTATGGCTATGTTTTGTCATCTTGTAGCTCCACTGTGTATTTTTCATTGCTGCAGTTAGTTCATGTCATGGAGGTATGGATCCACATTGTATCTCTGGTGTCCATATCCTTAGTCAGTATTCTCATGGATCCGCAGTGTATTGTTCGGTGGCCATGCTTTGAGTCATCTCATATTTCGAGCATAGGTATGTCTGCCTCAGAAATGGAACATATATTAATATCTTTTGATGATTATTTGCAGCTTATGTCAGGTTCTCCCACTCCAACATCCTTTCCTTGAAGAATTTGTAATGTGTTTCGGCCATCATTTTCTCTTCTAACCTCACACTTTAGGGGGCATCTCTTACACATCAAAATGTCACATTTGTGTTTCGCACCCTAAGTGTCACAAGTGTCGCAAAGTGACGTATGTGTTGACGATTAAAAATTGTCAACGAAGTTTTGCTCGCAAAGTGTTGCTAAGGCCTATTATTATAAAATTTAAATAATAGTAGTAGGTGGGAACCCCCTTGTAGATTGGAGATTAGGTATGTTCATATGTGATGTGGTGGTGATGTTCGACATGTCTCACATGGTTTAATGAGATCCTTTGTTATTGGCTATGGTTTGAGATTATGAAGTGTTGGTTCCTTATGTTACTACGGACTATGATATTCATTGATATCATTGCTATCTATTCTTATTGCACCTGCACAACAAACATGTTAGTGAAAATACATAGAAGGCAGTTTGGAAAAAAGCAAAAATCCTATAACAAATGAAAAAGAAGAGGGATCTAGTTCTGCAATTTTACTATACCACATGCAAACAATTCAAAGAAATGAAATCAATGCAACAAATGCAAAGGAAGAATTTGAGTTATGCTATACTATATGCATGAAATATTTAAATGATTGTGACAAAATCATAGCTAGCAAGTAATGGTTATGTGATTTGATTGAGTTATATGGTTAATATGAATATGGTATGAAATGTTGGTGGTGAATTTGGCAAGGTAATAGATGCTAATGGTTATGCGAATTGTTGAATTTTATGGAACTTGGTTGAATTATGTTATGGCATAAGTTAGAATGTGATATGGCCACACTGTTGCTTTTAATGGGTGATGGTTTCGATACATGGTTGATTAATTGGTCGATGGAAAGCTCGATGGTATGTATTGGGGAATTAATGTACTGTGAATGGAGGTGACGTGCATTTACTACACGTCACCTTTTCTCCTTCACTGGTCGCCACCCTAATCGGGCTATTGTTCAATTTTGTTGCATGTGTTATGCTCTGACTTCCTAGTAGAGAAGAATCGCTCGGCCAACTCGCATTTTAAGGTGTTTCTTAATAGGTATGTCTTTTTTTGGTCATTCATGAGTCTGCTCTAGTTATGAAATGATTACTGGCTCGAGTGTATCGGTTTGTGTTTTCCTTAAGTGTTGCAACTGTGTGAAATAGTGTTCTTGGAATGAAGCATTGATGGTTCTTTCTACAATAATATTGAATCCATAGAAATTATTTGTCATCCTTGGTGCTAGCTCTTTGTTGTCCTTGTTGTTTAGGTGGAAGGTTTTATTGGTCTTGGTTTGATGGTTCCCTTCATGCGTTCGCATCAATTGTCAAGTCTCTGGCTTTTATGGGTTTAATGGTTGGAGGCACTATGCATCGCTATGTTTTAATCACTTGGGCATTGGTGGTTTTCACCACTAAGGGTCACGAAGTGGGTTTTCTGTTCTTACTCGGCCCTGTCTTCACCTCAGTGTTGTTTTCGTTTGATCAAAGAGCATGAGGGTTATACCCTGCATGCATTAAATAACATTGTTAGGCCGAATGAGAGCCTCACCTTTCTGTTATGGCCCTCGGCCATGGATTTGTTACCTATCCACGAACGAGTCATGGTTCTCTCTGTGTATGCACCGTTGGCCTCAGAGTTTTCACCGTTACAATGAGTTGGCTCTGCTCTTCCTATATTGGCTACAGAATAAACCCTTAGCCTCTAGTCTGAAGTTTTATAGAGAAAATTGTCGGGACTTTCAAGTTTACTATAGGTTATTGTGGATTGAATGTATTGTCAGTTAATTTGAATGCAGACCCGCCCAGTTGGTTATATGACAGTCATGTTGGTTTGGCATTTAGTTACTAACTCTAAACAAGGTAAACCCTGCATTGTTAATTGCACTTTCCATACACACAGTCGCTCTCCTTATGTTTGATAACTCGGTATTGTTTAATGGAGAGCGTTGCTGCCCCGATTCGAATTGATGCGTGGATATCCGTCGTTGCCACAGCTTGTTAGGTCGATTGATTTTTTATAGCAGTGATGAATTGGTTGGTTGACACATAGTCACTGGTATTTTTTCACTAATGATTTTTTGGATGTGTAGTTGGCATTGGTTACAATCGTTTGATGTTGCTCACACATATCGCGTTGTGTGTGGTGTTTCTACACAATGAAATAGTGGTTATTGCAACTATCATTTTCTTTTTGGGGCCAATGGTTATTGCAATCAGGATGACTGTATGAACCACATCCACTGCATGCTTGTGATTGTCTGATCGTATAAGTCGAGTTGCACGCAGCCTAGTTGATTACAGATTGACTAAATCGAAGCCATATTGTATTGGATTGATGGCTCGGTGCAATGGGTTGTGTTATTCCTATGACTGTGTGTTTGGTTTTGTGAATTGGAGATGTTGCATAGTGGTGTTTTGGTGGCTTCGCACTGTGTATGATCAGGATAGCTTGGGTTCTCACACTCATGGATACCCACATAGTTTTTAAGTATGTTTTGTTGCAACCCGATCATTTGTTGAGATGGACATGTGGTTAATACCCCGTCGTGTTGGATGGATGGCCCAGCTTTTTAAGGTCACATTGAATTGGGCTTGCACAGTGACAGAGTTACACTTGCATGATTGAATTATTATGCGCATAGCTTGTGTTGGAATGATGGTTGTTGGTTGTCTGTTTAAATGTCAATTCAGATTTTGCAATTTAATCTGGATTATTTGCTTTACTGCCTACATATGTTTAACAAATATCATTGCATTCAAATGATAAGCTCGATTGCAATGATAGTGACTTCATTGTTAATTTGGAAGCATGACGTTTGAGCATAGTTGTGGATTGAATAAATGCATGGGCAGTGGTTGATTTTTATGGTTAACAGAGTGGAATGGTTATTGTTATAAGATGCAAAGTATATAAATGAAAGGAACAAAATCTCTTTACAGAATGCATATTGTCTTGTGATAGCATTGTATTGGATATTTGATAATGAACAGTGAACTAGTTAAATACACAATAATTATTATTTGGTCACAATGATTGTTGGTTGGTGCATCTATTTTTCGCAGAATGTTTTATGGATCACTTAATTAATTTCATAAACAGAAATCATTATTCTTCCCTTCCATTATGTCACTTTCCGCTAATTACAAACCCCATCACCTTCCCATATTCATTTTTTCACTCCTTGTTCTGAGATTGATTACAGTCAAGAGAATTTCGGTGTTAAAACAGTTGAAAGTGGCAGTGTATTGCGTTGATTATAGTCAAGATAATTTCGGTGTTAAAACAGTTGAAAGTGGCAGTGTCTTGCATGGATTACAGTGATGTTTTATTAGGTTTCTTACAATTGATTGTTTTTGTCATTGAGCAGTAACCATGTTTTTTTCCCCCTCATGGTATCATGTTTTCTCTCAATACAAACCCCTCTCATATCCCAGAACCCTTTTCACCCCCCTGCTCATTGATAAACAGTAAAACAATTTGTATGGATTAGATTGCATGAGTCTGATACATCGTTGAGCCAAATCTATTTCATATTTTTAAGAGTTGTCATGTATGGTTATTTAAAAGACTATTTGTTAATCAATCATGCATGCAGGATGAGTTTTTTCCGTCAAGGTAGCCATGGCCGAGGAAACAGAGGTAGAGGTAATTGGAACCGAGGCCCAAGAAGGCCCAGGTTATCCATATATTTTGATGTTGATTCACAAGAGCTTGGCCAATTGTTTCATGCCGGATTTTTCAATTGGATTGGACATGGAATAGTCCAACCTAGGCATGAAAGGCCTCCTTTCCGAGCCCCGCAAGCCCCCAGTATCCTCGTACCTCCTAATGTCTCATTGCAACCTGAGGTCCCAAAAAATGATGGATGGCAGGATATTGTTCACTCGATAGTCTCCCAACATCATGGCTGTCCCAACTTGTCCTTGCCTGGTCCTCCGCCTATTAACCCCATTGTCCAAGATGCCCCTAACCACTCGCTAGTGCAATCCTCCCATGCTAGCAAGAGATTGAAAATTGAGGCCCACCATGCCCTTAATAAAGGAAAATCCATTGTTGCCCCTTCCTCACCCTCCAATGGCTCTGATAAATCTGTGTCTTCCCGGATGCATTTGAGGGACGATTGTTCCCACGTGATCAACGATATTATGCCTAAAGGATCTGCATAGCCAAAGGAAAATTCAGGAAAATCAAGAGGTGACAGCAGCAATCAAGGGAGGTTTGCATCACAGACTGGGAAATATGGTTTTTAAAGTTTTATTTTATCATTGTTAATGACAGTTGACTTCAGGAAATTTTGGACAACATGTTTTATTTTGGATATATGAGTAATATTTTGAAAATAATTTCAAATTTCATGAGCTAAATTTGCCAAAAGAGAATATGTTGATGGGAGATACAAGAAGGTGTGTTTTACTTAACTAATGGTTATGTTATGATTGTTATAATTGTTATGAACTAAAGGGAGTCACAAGGGGTCCCACCTACTAGATATTATTTATTTATAACCCTTATTATAATTATTACTTTTCCCCCTAACTAAAGTTAGTTGAGTCTTTTTATTAACTTAACTAATGAGTTGGTTCAACTACTTCAACCAATTCTATTTTGTTTAAAAGCAAAGGAAAGGGAGGAACAAGAGGAGGATAGAAGCAGAAGCATGCTAAGGTTTTCTCTTTGAGTTTATGTTGAGATAATTTAGCTTCCATTCATTCATTATTCATCACAAGCCTAATTCTCTTTTATCGTAGCAGGGTCTTATTGTAGACAACAATATTCAGGGTTGAATCACATCATTCAGACACTTGTTTTTCAGAGGTGTTGATCTATCTTTGATAGTCTGTGTAGACTTCTATGTTTGTGAATTAATTTTCATGGCTGACAAAGGCTATTGTGCAGAGTCGAGTGGGAAGCAATCTGTGGCAAGTTGATCCAGCTTTTAGAGTTCAGTTTTGGTTTTCTGTCAGAGGTCCTTTTGTATGTTCCATCGGGGATATCTAAGTTTGACTTTGGTCCAAAGTTTCTGCATGATATTTTGTAAATTAAATGACACTTTGGTGAATTTGAATGAAATAAAGGATTGCTTTATGTCTCATCTGTATTGATTATCATCTTGGTGACTTTTCTTTTATCTTTACATTTGTTTCAACAACTGATATGTTCAGAAAATTACATAAAAAGTGAATTTCCAACAAGCTTTTTGTTGATAAAAGACTAGCCTAAGCACTTGTAATTAATACTTGTGATTTAGGATGTTATTTTTGTTGGCTATAAACATAGGGTGATATTCCCGTCTATTTTTCTTTAGCCAAGCAAAATCTTAAAATGTTTGAGTAATATCATTTCATATCTTTTTCTCAACAGTATGCACCTCGGTCAGTGTTGCATGCACTGTCACAATTGTTGTATGCACCTTCCCAAGTGTCACATTCATTTTGTTAGGTGTCACCACCCCCTGACACCATGAAAACAGTTTTCCATGGCCCCTAATTCATATTGGAGGAAGAAACCCATCATTTCAAGGTCAAAACACACTTGTTTCTTGGAAAAATTGACCTTTGTTTGGGAATTTATGAAGAGTGGCTCCCCCTGGCCATGCCGAGGGAGGTCCATGGTGCCCCCTTTTCCATGTTAGAGGGGCACCACTATTAGGATGGTGCCCTGTCTCTCACTCTGGGAAACCATTCTTGTTAAGAGAAAAGGGGGGTCCTCCACCTTCTTCTATGGGCCAACTCTCTCAAGATGGGGTTGGTTATGTTTGACCCCCATGCTTTGGCTTCACCTGAGGATCTGATCCAAAACTAAAGGAGCCATATCCTCAACCATATCCTTAATTTTCTCATGGTGTTTATGCCTCTCAGGCCTATATATTGAGGGCTTTCCAAGGTGAAAGGGGGGAAGTAATCAGTCAGAGTATCATCATTTTGATCTTGATAGGTTCGTGCAAAGGGATAGACAAGGAGAGCTTGGAGAGGTTGTTGTTGCATCAATCATGGTCTGTAAGTATTCTATTTTGGGTTCTCATTGAATATACTTGGCCTATTTCCTTCAAGTTTGTGTATTCTTGCATATGCTTATCTATTGTTGCTTTAATCTTCGTAGATGAATTTGTTTTTCCTAATCAACTAGAGTAGGAGATAGTTGTTTCTCCTTGCTTTCCATTGTAGGTATCAAGTTGTGCCAAGGGGTTTGAAGATCAAGCTCACGAATTGGAAGCGAAGAGGAAAAACTTCAAAAAAGGGTACATCATGCCCTTTCTCCCTCTCTCTTTTTGATTGGTTAAAATGAGGTTAAAGGGATGTTACTGGCCACTTGTAGTGTTTTTGTCTTGGTATAGGGTTCTAGTAATCCAAGGGAGGTTTCATCTATCCGTAGACGAAAAATTTTGTAACATTGAGCAACTCTACTTGTGATGGTTCAGTGAAAGAGAATGTGCACTTTTTGAATGATAAATTCTCTAGCATCTTAACTCATAGTGCCTAGAAGTCCTTTAAAGAGTGGTTTCATCTTCCATCTCAAGGAAAAACAATCATTGACAGGGAAGAGTTGTCGATGAGTCTCAATAAATATTTGAAGGATGTTCATAATGATATGAAATTCGATTCACATCTGAGTATTAAGGGAGGGCCCTCCATTGGAGTGGACATGCCTTGTCGATTGGTGTCCTTGTTTTGGCCATTAAGGTATGAAAGAGTTCAATGTTCATTCCTAGGACAAATCAAAGGA
The DNA here is from genome assembly GCA_000966675.3 of Picea glauca. Classification (NCBI taxonomy): domain Eukaryota; kingdom Viridiplantae; phylum Streptophyta; class Pinopsida; order Pinales; family Pinaceae; genus Picea; species Picea glauca. Next base: position 233,930 of record JZKD02S0291119.1, on the reverse strand, counting down.
TCCTAGATTGGATTTGAAGAGAGAGAGGGTTGAGGTTCCTCCTCATCCTTCAAGTCCTATGAATCCAAAGCCTTTGTTGGACATGAAGGAGTTTAACTTTTTCTTGGTAGATAATAAAGAACATTTTGTGGGGCGTATGCATTTAGAGACCAGGGGGTGATTTTTTTTTCCTTCATAAGATGTTGGATTAAGCAATTTTCAATTTGTGGTGTGTGCTAAATTGGGAGACTAAAGGAATATCCTTGAATTCTTATTGGGGGTTGGCGTCAAAGTATGTGTGCCTCTTGTTTAATTATGAAATTGTCACTTGCCATGTGTTATAATTTGGTACTCATAGTATTGTTGGTAGTCTTTCTTATGTTTATTCTTAGTGAGTGGATTTCAACCTCGATAACTGTGATCAGGCCCATTACTCTCTTTGGTTGGAATTTTTTTCCCTTTTGGTTGACTTACATCCATTTGTTGACCGGATTGCTTGCCATTTTGTTAAGTTTCTTATTCTATATGGTTGTCAAAACTCTTTCATGGTGAACCCTCACATATGTGTGGAGGTGGATATCAAGCGCAAGCTCCCTCCTTTTATCTTTGCATACATAATTGATGGTGTTCATCAATAGAAGGTTCACTACATGAATCTTCTAAATGCTTTCTTTTTTATTCAATATTAGGTCCACCTCACCTAGGTG
>JZKD02S0291119.1:219982-233008 GCA_000966675.3 Picea glauca | reverse complement strand
GTTTAGGTTCAAATGTTGTAGGTTCTAGAAGATCTAGGTATGGGGTTGTTTTCTCGGGTGTTGTTGGTCATGGTGCTACTGCTCAGGTTCTAAGAGGTCCTATGGAGTAGCCTCAAGGTAGTATGTATTCCTTGGAAGAGGGTTTGTCTAGGGTATCTCAGATTCCTAAGCTAGTGATCATAAATGGATTCAGGGATAATTTTAAGGATGGAAATTTATCTCAAAATGTAGAAACCTTAGTGAATCTCACTAGTCCTTAATATGCAAACTATAAATTGTGTGACGATATTTTTGTAAAAATATTCAAACTTCTAGAGATTTTATATAGTTTCTATCAAATTTAAGCTAATTTGAAGGTAAAATCATTTTATTCTGTAGAATTTGGGCAAATGATTTTTAGAAAAAATGGAAATTGGCGAATCTTTTTTGGGGAAAAAGCATGGAAAATTAGCCCATGGGCGATATATAGCCCCTAATTTTTTCTCTAAATGGATTAGCTTCTTTTGAGTTGATTGGAATGGATATTGAATCTATATGGTAGGTTAAAATGAATAAGAGGACGGTGGTCTCCTCCATTGTTAGGGTGGATAGGCCTGATGGGAATATTAGTCCCCAACTGTGGACAAGGTCTTATAAGGATGTGATGGTTCATTTGTCTGGCTTGGATGGATTTAAGATGGAGAACATGTTTATTAGCTTAGCTCGGGATAGCAACAATGAAAAAAAATAAACTAAAATTTTAATGGAGTTGAATGTAAATGGGCATACGATTGTAAGACCTGGTTAGGCATGTGTACCCCGGGTTTGAAATTTCATCGGTAACGTCTAGACGTAGACCTAGGTTATAGGGGGAGCATGCAGTATTCCCAAATACCCTGAATTTGAGGGAGGTTTGGCCAAATTTGGTCATGGGAAACCCCAAGCCAAGTTTAAAGGGGGGAATGTAAGGTAAACTTGACTTGGTGAAAATGTCAAAGTTGTTAGACCAATAGTCAATCATGGTTTCGGCCACATGGTTTTGGTAGTATGTGGTTTTAAAGCCTATGGATTACATGGAATGAAAGCCTTTAAAAGGCTAGTGATACTCCATTGTAATGTGTTAACATTTGAGCAGTGAAGGCTCACTTGGTTGGGGCTTGGATAATTGTTGCCTTGGTCGATTTTGGCCAAGGGAAATAATAGATCTATTTTTGGATAGTTTTTGTTCTAAGGATTTTGCAGGGTAAATATTGTGTGAATTATGTGTGTTTTTTTTATGTTATTGGTATTTTTATTTCTCTCGCTTTATTTTTCCTAACATGGATCACCCTTATGGCTCAGAGTCAGATGGTAGGTTTTTTGTGTGTTCTATGCTCCTAATCTCACTTCGGAGCATTGCCAGCTTTGGGAATGGGTGGCTTCATTCTTTCCTATTATAGAGTGGATTGTTGGAGGGGTTTTAATATGGTGAAATAGGAGGGGCGTATATGTGGGGGTGTAGGGTTGGTGGTCGGTGGTTGGAGAAGCATGTGTGGTGTCGTTACAAAGGTAATTTTCTTCATATTTTTCCCTAATTCAATACAAAAGAAGTTAGATTATGGTAGTTGGTACACATGGTCTAACTATCGACAGGGCCAAGATAGGGTGTAGGTTTGTCTAGACTAGTTATATGGGTTATGGTAGGATTTGAATTCCTTTGGTCGACTTCGTCTTGTTGATGTGATTTTAGATGCGATAAGTTCAAATCATTTGTCAATTTAGAGTATGATCTCTTTGGGCCAGTCTGTTGAATCACCCCCTTCTACACTTTTCAAAATCAATGTATCTCATTTAAGGTTGGCAGACTTTCAGGCCCTTGTCCAAAGAGTGTGGAACCCTTCCCCTCAATTGGTTTGGGTATAGGGTTGAATTATTTGGTGGGAAGATCCTATGTGTCATACTTTTAAGTTCATTTAAGGTTGGGGCAAGATGCTAGCTTGGAAGTGGAGCAAGGATTTGTGGTTGGCTCATCAACATCTTGAAGAGGTTCAGACCTTTCTTGAAGAGGATCTCCACAATATGAATCTTCAAGAGGAGGTTGCATATATAGAATTATAAGGGCGTTCCATTTGCAGGAAATCTAACTATTGTTGGTTGCATTCTCTAGTATTCTCGTGTTTAATATTTGTCTTATTGTTTTCTCAACATGGCTTAGTTTTGACAGCTTGGGTATATTTTGGGAACTTATCTGTGGTCCAAGTATGGTAGAGATCGAGGTTTGCCATTGGTTTCATGTGACATTTTCACCATGCCCAAGGACAAAGGGGGGCTTGGTTTGATTGATTTTTCTACTTAGGGGAGTATTGTGGTGGCCAAGTGGGTGGTTGTTGTTTTCCTATTACTATGGTGAGGATTTTCAGAAAGGTTTTTTGGATTACCCATAGTTGAAATCATTTTTTCATCAATGTTTCAAATCCTCAAACTGGATTCCTCAAAATGAATTCAAGTGGGTGGTGTTGTGTCTCAAGGTTTCAGCTCCTTGGTTGATCTTATTTTGGCATTAGGTGCTTTTAGCAGAGCATTTAGGTAGATTCATTAGACATTGTGATATCATCTTGTCTCTTCATCTCTTTCAAGTGTCGAGTTCCCTCATCTTTCGAAGCATCTGGGTTGCTTGGAAGGAATTTATTGGTTTGGTTGGGATTTAGCTTGCCATACCATTTGGAGTTGGAGGGTACTAGAATCTTGTGTGGTGGAGCTTCCATGCTTCCTATCTCGTATATTGAGTAGAAAGGTCATCTTTTTATAGGGTGATTTGTGGGATTCAATCTCTCGCTCTTGGAAGGAGTGGCATTCTCTCACTCAAAAGTATGGTCTCATTACCTCTAATTGACTTTTGATTATGGAGTTACAAGGGATTCTCTAGGAGCCTGAGTTATATAAGTTGAACATAGAATGTCTGGGCCATTTTTGAGAGATTGGAGTTGGTATTTTAGTTGTCTGCTTCAACATTATGACTATTTCATTATTCATTTTTTCACGCAAATGTAATTTTATTAATGAGGGAAAATCTGCGTTGGAGTGAAAGTAAATCTTTCTCCGCATTTCGAACCCTAAAGCAAGTTCGTCTTCAAGAGAACTAAGATTATGAGTATTGCCATTTGTATTTTGTTCTTCATCATAGAAATCACTATTCCTAGTCTTAAATGCTTGTTGGATACCCAGGGACTCAAATGATAGATGGATTCATTAGTTGCATAGTGTTTGGTGGTATCGAATTTCTTATAAGCTACGATTTTTTGCATGGTTGTTGATTTAGTAGGGGGTTTTGTCCAAGGCTAGACTGGTTAAAAGAGGGATTTTTGATGGTCTTTGGCCTATTTATCAGCAATTCGAGATCGTGAATCACATCTTCTGGGAGTGCCAGTTTTCCAAGCAATGTTGGAGGTTTCTTGAGGATCAGTGTTCAGGGTTTTCTTTAGGACGGTGTTTGTTAGGCCTGCTTTATTTGGTGATTGGTTCTCTTAGGTTTTCCCTACCCTCTTAGGGATTTGGCATAGTTTGAGGATCTCAGATTTATTTATTTCATGGAAAAATAGGTGCAAGGCTATATTTTCACATGAGGTTAGTTTTATGTCTTCCTTTGTTCTATGTCTCTGGATGAGGTTCGCCATCAACTTCTAGACAAAGGAGCTCTTTTGATAAAATATGGTTGTTGGCCCTTGACCAAGTTTTGGGAGTTTCTTGGTCATGTTGACCTATTTTGGGACTTCGAAAGCCTGTCGAAGGAGGAGCGCAAGATGAAGCAGAGATCACGGGATCTTGGCCCCCTTTTGGGCCCCTTTTTGGGTTTTTGGGAATATGTAACGAGAATGGAATGTCGGCCCATGGGTTTACCCATGTGTAGGCCTATTTTGTAATATATATATATATATAGATGTCTAGGCCATATAAAGGAGTAGTATAATAGTGCATCTATGTGATGTGAATGTATGCTAAGTGCGAGTAGAGTCTGTAAGTGATTTGTGCATGACTGTAAGAGACTTGCAGAGCTAAGTGCAGGTACTTGTAGAAGATTGTGGAGGGCTTAGTGTTGTAACGCAAGGAATAAGGATCTAGCGAGATGTGCAGATCTTCTGTCCTATGCGGAGTAAGGGTTTTGAAGGCTTTGTGCTTGTAACCAATTGACTGAAGACAATAAAGAAGAAGAGTTGGTGGACGTAGCCCGAGGGTAGGGGTGAACCACGTAAACACTGTGTTATGTGCTTTGTGATTTGTCTTGATGTGTTTTCATGTTATTTGCTAAGTGATTTGATATTTTTAGATAGATCTACTTCTGCTTTGTGCTTATGATATGTGAGAATATTAGATCTGATCAAGATAGTCATGCTTAGTGCTTGATATTCTCATTCTGATCCATTTATACGCTAAGTGCTTAAATACTGTAGATTAGTGTGAATGTTGTGAAGCTCTATTTTATCAGAGAAGTGAATAGTGATTTCATATCGAGGGACTGACAGTGCTAAGAGCTGTATTAAGTGTTATAATCATAGATTTGTGTCCCAGCTAAGGTTGCATACACCTGAGTCTTGCATCCACCCCTGCCTCTACCTCGGGTGAGACTTCATCTGCTTCACAGGTGTTGCTGAAAGGGCCGGTAGTTAGGGATTTGCTGGTGCATTGTTGTAGTGTTCAACCCTGGGTATACCCTTGTGCCAACAAATGGTTTAGTTGTCGAGACCTGAAACTGTGATTGCTGGGAACTGAGGAAGAAGAAGCTTTGTGCAAAGATTCAACCTAGGATTGTGAAACTTTGTGCGTAGATATGTTGCCCTAGTGCGCAGTATTCTACTTGACTTATAAAGCTTTGTGCTAAAAGAAAGAAGCTCTATTTGAAGAAAAGAGGTTGGATATGAAGGAAAGAAGCAAGATCTGAAAGATTTGTGTTCTAAGAAAGGTAAAAGTGAGAATTTATGATTAAAAGATGTAATATCTGCAAGCTCTGTTCTCCGATAAAGGTAAAGATAGTAAAAAAATTTAGATACGAATGCTTTGTTCTTTGTAGAAGTAAGATAAGTGGAAATTTTTGTTTCTAGAGTATGGATCTAGGTATGTTTAATAAAAAAATTCCTAGTTTGAAAACTAGGGTATTGATAGATGAAAGAAGATTTGATATTAATAGATCTGACAACAATAGTGAAAGATATGTTATACCTATGCATAGAAAGAATGTTTGGACTAACAAATGGATGCAGGATCCTAGAAATAATTTATTGTGGGTTAGCTCCTATGATCCTAGTGTGTAGTACATAAGAGGTTGGGGATCATTTAAAAGAAAGAGAGGATTAACCCTCTGTTACAGTTGCAGAAAACTGGGACATCTTGCTAAAGAATTCCCTGGGAGAAGACCTAGTTGCCTTTGTTGCAAAGATATGGACCATGAAGTGTTGGATTGCCCCAGAATGATTGCTAAGCTTGAAGGAATGAATCTGAATCAAGAAAACCCTAAGGCAGCTTTAGAGGCTATAGCAGAACCCCAGGAAGAATCAAAGAAAATATTGCTACAAATGAGAGAAACCTTGAATGACCATCGACATGTTAGATTATCGGAGATCTTCAAAGGAAAAGATTGCATCGAAGCAAGAATAGGAGACTTTGACATTGACTGTGTTATAGATGAAGAAACACAGGTGAATATCATGACAGAGAGAACTTGGGAAGCTATAGGGAGGCCTGCTATGATTCCTTCATTACGAGGATTAGGGTTATTCAGAGGAAAACCGGTAAACCTGTGTGGAAGGCTCGCTCAGATACCTATGACTGTCAATGGAACTTCGACAGAGGAATATGTTGAGATTATTAAATATTTTGAAGACCGTGCCATATTTACCATGTTAATAGGAAAACCTTGGATTGACAGAGATCAAGCTAGACGAAAGAAAGAATAAGAAGTCTTGGAGCAGAAGAAATAGAAGTTAAAAGATTTCATGACCAGGAGGATCGCACACTTGATAGAAGAACAGGAGAACAGATCGAAGTTATTTAACACTAGAAACCCAGATGTCGAAGCTGCAAGAACATTAGAAGACTCACAGGAGACTAAAGTACCTATCTCGGATAAAGAAGAGGTATTACCCCTGAGTCCTAGGAGAGAATATCAACAACGCAGAGTAACTAAAACCATAGAAGATAAGAATAAGAATGGAAAATGAACTACCAAGACGAAGCTCACTGGAAAGAAGGCTAGGAAGAAAAGTAAGAAGAGAGCTAAGTTGCAGAAAGTTCCAGAAGGAACTTCACAGATAGAAAATTTGCAGAAAATTGGCCATGGAGAAGCAATATAGCCGTTGGGGATATTATAATCGTTCGATCGACGCTCTGAACAGGAAGAAAGGCAATAAAGGTCTGTCATTAGATTGTTAGACCATGCCATAATGGATCGAACAAGAGTTAATGGAGGCTCATAACCATTGCAAGTGAACCGTTGTCGATTTGCCTACTTATCCCGCTGCGCCATGCACGGAGAACACTTTTGCTAATTGAGAATTTGAAACCTGCAAACTAAGCGAATTGTATACAGTGATCATTGTGCTATTTTTGTTTTTTTAGTGTTGTATCTAAGATCATCGTGACCCCAATAATTTTAATCCTAAGCGCGTATGTCTGACGATCTCACCGTAGTTGAAGAATCAGTAATGGAAGTTCTCCTCGACTTAATGACTAGAAGAGTCATGTCGGAGAGAGGAGTGTCTACAAGTGTACAAGCATCTTCGACGAGAGGATTGTCGGCCTTTCCATCCACTACTTGAGCTGGTCCATCCTGGCCAGTAGATGAAAAGAGAACTAAGCATAGGGATGATCTCGCGAATGCTAAGTTAATCTCGAGTATATTACCCACCTATCTACCCCCTCTAAGCGACGCAATAAATCATGACAGTATGCCCAGAGAATTTGAGTACACTTTGGTCACTGCGTACCTCCTGAAAGGGATACGCGCAGTGCATGTAGACCAAGATAAGATCGTAGCGTTGAAGTTTAGCGACTTCAACCTCGGCGACAGGAAGGTGTAAAACATGCTTGCCCCACACAAGTATCTGACCAGAACCAAGGGAAAGAACTCGAAGATCATCCCCCGGTCATGGACCATGAACCTCACGCAGTCCACACTACTCAATGTCATGAAGATTCCTCACTTTGGTAGAAACCAAGAAGTGAACACATGCGTCAAGTTGTTTTTGTCCTGCTACCATGGCGGGTATTTTTGGTTGAACCATTGCATCACAGTGGATCTGACGTTGATCAATCAGATCACAGGGATAAGCATGCAAGGCCCTGACCCACAGGATTTCTATCCCAGGAAAACCATGGATCGCGCTCCTGCACAGAATATTAAAGACACCTACGGATATGTCAAGAAAGGAATGTGAGGCTACAAGGTAGCATCTATGCAGAGTGGCGCAGTGCACCTAGCATGTCAATTGATCACAGGAAAGTTAGTTTGCAAGAATCGACCCACCCAAGTGACTGGATTTGTAGTCGACCTCGCAGGAAAGTACGTGGAGGGCCTACAAATGAATTCGGCGAAGTACCTCATAAACTAGTTGGAACTGGACTGCAGGGAAGCGCAGGACCAAGGATATGAGTTCCACTTCAACTGGCTTGTTATCTTGATCTCTTTTATTGCATGGGAGATGTCGGAAGGTGCGACCTTCCCAGACATTAAGCTCTTTGAACCTCTGGCCGTGAAGTTCAATACATTGTGGTACTCCAGTGACATGAACAAGTAATGGAAATCAAATGCCATCTTCCACACTTATTACAACTAGCTGAAGACAACCATCCAGTCTGAGCCTCGTATAACCCCGAACACTCTCCACATGTTCAGGCCCTTGATGAAATTCAACACGGACCACCATTTCATCTATATCACAGCATGTGCTAATGAGCATAAAAAACAGTTGCAGTCATACTACAAGATGACGGAGGAAGACTTATAAGAGATTACTAAGGAATGGTTGGTGGACCTCCTCATCCCAGCAGACCCCGCGGAGCTATCTGATATTGATAGTCCAGAAGCAGCGCACGATACACCTGGATCGAGCAAGACCCAAAAAAATGAAGAAGCTCAAGATGTAAGCAGCACCTCGACGAAGACTTCTTCTATCTCACCTAAGAAAGGAGGTGATGGCGAAGAGATAGATGGCGCAGAAGTTGAACAGAAGAAAGGTGAGGTTACACCGCCTAGAGACGAGGAGGACCCCTTGAAGAAAAGGAAGGTTTCCCCTCTAAAACCTTCTTCAAGGAAGAAATCAAAAGCAACTAGGACCAAATTTGAGACCACCCTCACCTCAAATGAATTCGACTTCATCGTCGCAGCACTGAACGATGCTTAGCTGGAGATAGCAGAGAAGAAAGAAGCTAAGAAGGAGGAGGTGTTCAATCGGATCAAGGTTGAACTTCAAGGAGTGCAGCAGGCACTACACTCCAGCCGCACAATTTCCACTACGCCTCTTCCATCGAAAACACCAGAACTGGGAGATGAGCCAACTCAACTCCACCAAATCGCTGATACAGTCGAAGCTCGCCTTCGACGAGAACAGGAGGAGACTGTTGAAAAGTCAACAAGAAACATGTGTCTAATTTATTTTTCCCTTAAATAAATTGGACAATAAATATTAATCTATTATTTCATTCATAACTGAGTGAGTTGGATTTGTAACAGAATTATAAGTGTAGTTAAGTGAGTTACGATCAGTTGTACTAGTTGTAACTAAACATACACTAGTGAGAGTTCAGTTAATCAGTGAACTCACATGCAACTAAAGATTCGCCACGGTTAACTACATGCATGTCAGATCCATTGGAGACCCAGTTGAAATAATAGGTGAAAGGGACAGTTTGGATATCAGTTGTGATTTGATCACACATGCAGTGAATATGCTTATGAGCATGTGCAAACTAGGCAATTGTATCATTGTGAGAATTCGAATTGCAGATATTGTGCAGAGGAGGCAGGCTGTCTAGACACAGGAATTGGCACATGTATTTGTTGATTTGTGTATGACAGTGTGAGACGATTGTATTTTACTGAGAGCTCTTGGATTAGAGTTTTGTATGAGATTGTTTCATGATTCATGATATACATAATATATGATAGTGGGGTTTTTAGCTTTACGCTTTCCCGGTAAAACTTTTGTGTTATGTGTTCTTGATATTTCACTTTGTGATTGTGGTTGAGATCGTGGTTTAATTTTCCGCAAGAATAATAGTAGAAGCGATTATGTATTTAACAGTGGCGTAATTGTTAGATCAGGAGAATCACAGGAAATACTTAATTTGTATTGAAATTTCTACATGGTATCAGAGCCACGGAGGCCACGGAGCCATGGAAGTGAGGTGAGAACATTATTTAATTCTTGCAGGTCGCGTCTCTAGCAGGGTGCGAACCCTAGTACTGAAAACTACCATCATTTTCAAGAACAATAATTCTCACACCCTAGACAAAGGCAGGGGGCGAACTTCATTGGCATTCTCGCATGCTATAGTGAAGCAGGGTGCGAACTTCCCTCACCCTACAGTGAAGCAGGGTGTGAACTTCCCAGGAAAGTTCGCAGGCTACACACAGGCAGGGTGCGAACTTCCCTCAAGCTACTCTCAGGTGGGGTCGAACCTCCCAGGGAAGAGGGATTGTAGCAGTTGAGTTTTGGTGGTTGGATAACATTCGAATTTGCAAAATTTTCTTGGTGCGACAGCTGATTCAAGATCGAAATGTCTTTCAATGGCTTGAGGTTGGAGTATGCACTCGAGGGTAGCTCGAACTACATTGCTTGGAAGGACAGGATGGAAGCAATACTCGAAGACAATGGCTTGAAGGGTTACATTGACAATGATGTTCCTAAGCCGGATGCGACAGATACTGCAAATCTTGATGCATGGCAAAAGAAAGTGGCGAAGGCGAGGAGGATTTTGTTGGAGGGAGTACGATACCACATTGTCTCAAGTCTCCATGGGAAAACCACACCATATTCAATGTGGAAGGTTTTGACAGATCTATTCCAAAACAGTAGCGACCATAGGAAATTGGCGCTCAAAGATAAACTCAGGAAGATCAAGATGGAGAAAGGTGACACCATTCCAAAATATCTCACGAAGTTTGTCCAATGTCGAGATGAGCTTGGAAGTGTGGGAATAACAGTCGATGCTGATGATTTGGTGATCTTGGCACTCCTAGGGATTCCTAAGAGTTGGCACAGTTATTAAGACTCTATCAATGGAAGGGAAAATTTGTCGGATTGGGAACGACTATGGTCGAATCTAGTGCAAGAGGAGTTCAGGCGGAACACTAGAGATGGATCTTCATCAAAGCGTGATGATGAAGAGGATTGTGCTTTGACTGCCAAGGCAAGGAAAGGGAAAGGGAAGAAATTCCATCCAAAATCCAAGTCTAAAGTCAAGAAGTTGGATTCATCCAAAGTGAAGTGTTTTCGTTGTCACAAACATGGGCATCTCGCTACTAACTGTCCATAGAAGAAGAAGAACAAGACAGTTGTTGGATCTGCAACTCGTGAGGCTATTGTCTCACAATTTGAGCTTGATTTCACTTTGATCGCATGCATGGCTTCAAGTGCATTGAGATCGATGTGGTATTTGGATAGTGGTGCTTCCTTCCACATGACGGGAGATAAGGAGTCTTTCATTGACTTGGAGGAGAAAGATCTCAGAATGCATATAGAGATGGGCGACGATGGACGATACAGTGCAACTGGTATTGGTACCATTACCTTTTAGAGGGAATCAGGTAAACCATTTCAATTGAAAAATGTTATGCATGTTCCAGGTCTGAAGAAAAACCTCGTCTCATTCGCAATGTTGGAGGACAAAGGCTATGATGTTGTTTTTAGCAGTGGTAAAGCCTACCTGCGACATAAAGCAACGGGTCAAGTCAAGAAGATAGGGATTCGAGTTAAGAATCTCTACATGCTGGAGGTAGATGGCTACAGTGCCATGATAGGCAAGGCAGAAAAAGTGGTGAGTCGGGATGAGGGCGAATTATGGCACAGGATATTGGGCCATCTTCATCATGCAGCCTTGAAAATCATGCAGCAAATATCTACTGGATTTCCAAGGGGAACACTTGCTCAGTTAGATCAGTGCAAGGGGTGCACCCTGGGGAAGTATGTAAAGTCCACCTTTCATGAAAAGGAGAATCGTGCTTCGGTGATCTTGGAGAGAATTCACATGGATGTGTGTGGACCATTCCCAGTTGCTTCAATAGAAAAACATAGGTATTATGTTATTTTTGTTGATGACTTTTCTCGTAAATGTTGGATATTCTTCATGCAGAAGAAGGATCAAACATTCTCAAAGTTCTATGAGTTTAAAGCATTGGTGGAGAAAGAGTCGGGGAAGCAAGTGAAGGCTCTAAGGAGCGATAATGGTGGAGAATACATCTCTAACGAATTCAAAGACTTCTGCAGCAGAGAAGGAATTCGAAGAGAACTCATAGCGCCTCATAACCCACAACAAAATGGGGTCGCGAAGAGAAAGAACAGAACGATCATGGGTGCAGCACGAGCGATGTTGCATGATCAGGGCCTACCAATGCATTTGTGGGAAGAAGCATGCAATACTGTGGTTTATGTGCAGAACTGTTGTCCTCGTAGAGTACTTGGCATGAGTACACCTGAAGAATCTTTTACTGGTAAGAAACCGAATGTTTCTCATTTTAAAAAATTTGGCGCATCTGTTTATGTGCATGTGACCAAGGATTCCAGGAAGAAGTTGGAACCGACTGTTGAAGTTGGGATATTTGTGGGGTACACAGAAACACCCCATAATTATCGTGTGTATTTGTTGAACAATAAGATTACTGTTATGCGACGGGATATAAAATTCGATGAGGGGAAAGTCGTGCGGTTGTCGCTTGAGAGGGAGTTAGACTTGCATGCAAAAGAGGAACTATTGGTTCCCAAGGATGAGTCTCAAGATGTGGATCAGCCACATGAGGAGGTTCATGGAGTAGAGGAAACCACTTAAGCAGAGCCATCCATCAGAAATGGCAGAAAGTGCACCACGGAAGCTGACAGAATGAGACTAGATGATGCACAGAATGTAGGATCCCCTACTTCACAACGCAGATAGAGACAGTCTCCTAGTCAATTTGTTGGATACATGGCTCTCATGAGCAAATGTATTGTGACTGAACCATCTTCCTTTCAAGAAGCAGTGCAGAACCACACTTGGGTTGATACTATGGTAGAGGAGTATGACTCTATTGTCAAAAACAGTGCATGGGAAATTGTCCCAAGACGGATTGATAAATCAGTGGTAGGATTGAGATGGATCTACAAGGTAAAGCAAGTTGTTGATGGGAGTGTGGATAAATACAAGGCCAGGTTTGTGGCCCGGTGATTCTCACAGATCGAGGGGATAGATTATGATGAGACCTTTTCACCTGTCGCAAGGTACTCTTTCATAAGATCCATCCTTGCACTCTCAGCACAGATGGGTTGGCGCATTCATCAGATGGATGTAAAAACTACGTTCCTCAATGGGATCATTGAGGAAGAAGTGTACATTGAACAACCAAAAGGTTTTGAGACCTTTTATAGGGAGTCGCATGTGTGCAGACTCAAGAGAGCATTATATGGGCTGAAGCAAGCACCCCGTGCTTGGTACACTCGGATAGACAACTATTTCATTGTATTGGGCTTCACCAAAAGTGAAGCGGATGCAAACCTATACCAAATTGTGGTGGAGGGTAAGATTTTAATCATTGTGCTTTATGTTGATGATTTAATACTTACTGGTGATGAGCAGTTGATACACTCATGCAAGGAGGACCTTGCAAAGGAGTTTGAGATGAAGGATTTGGGCCTTCTTCATTATTTCCTTGGTTTGGAAATATGGCAGCGAGATGGTGAACTTTCTATGTCTCAAGGAAAGTATGCAAGGGAGATACTGTGTAAGTTTCACATGGAGGGATGCAAACCCATGGATACTCCTCTTCCAGGAAACTGGAGGAAAGAGGATGCTACTTCTGGAGAAGTAGTGGATGCTACTGTCTAT
>JZKD02S0291119.1:201497-219460 GCA_000966675.3 Picea glauca | reverse complement strand
CATGCACTAGTGAGAGTTCAGTTAATCAGTGAACTCACATGCAACTGAAGATTCACCACGGTTAACTACATGCATGTCAGATCCAGTGGAGACCCAATTGAAATAACAGGTGAAAATGACAGTTTGGCTATCAGCTGTGATTTGATCACAGATGCAGTGAATACGCTTATGAGCATGTGCAAACTAGGCAATTGTATCATTGCGAGAATTCGAATTGCAAAGATTGTGCAGAGGAGGCAGGTTGTCTGGACACAGGAATTGGCACATGTATTTGTTGATTTGTGTATGACAGTGTGAGACGATTGTATTGTACTGAGAGCTCTTGGATTAGAGTTTTGTATGATATTGTTTCATGATTCATGATATACATAATATATGATAGTGGGGTTTTTAGCTTTACGCTTTCCCGGTAAAACTTTTGTGTTATGTGTTCTTGATAGTTCACTTTTTTATTATGGTTGTGATCGTGGTTTAATTTTCCACAAGAATAATAGTAGAAGTGATTCTGTATTTAACAATGGCATAATTTTTAGATCAAGAGAATCACAGGAAATACTTAATTTGTATTGAAATTTCTGCAGAGACAATGCAAGCCACCCAAGCTTTACCACAAGTACAAGGATTCCTTGAAGAGCAATGTAGTACTGCAGAATGAGAGAAGCTTTCTCTCTAAGTAAAGTCTGATGAAGAAAAATCCCAGCTGCATAAAGAAAAGGAACAGTTGCTCGCAGAGCAACTCAAAGTTAAGGAAATGGTCAACAGAGCACTTCGCTCTGTGACAGTTGTCGAAGTAAAGTCCAAAGAGACAATTCCACAGAAGGTGGTGCAACTCGAAGAAGTGATCCAACAGCTCCAGCAGCGCAGCGCAGATCTAGAATTACACATTGTACCCCAGATCCCGCAGGACATAAGGGACCAGCGAGAAGCAACTTCCCACAGTGCAGTTGACAGATTAAAAGCTCTTGCATTGGAATGCAAGAAGCTGAGTAACCACAGCGCCTAGACATATGAAAACCTCATTGAGAACCTAAAGTTACATACACTGCAGTCGCAGCTCCAAGAAGCGAAGCAGCACGCAGATACACTATACGCGCAGATGAAGGCCTTGTCGGTTGTAGAAATAATGAAGAGGTCTCAAGAACAACGCACAGCTCAACAGCAGATCCATATGCTTCAAAGCAAAGTGATGGAAGTCACTCAACAGCTTCAACATGTGCAAGATAAGGCATGCCATTTGCTTACAGAGGTAGAGAGTCGAGGAGTAGAGTTAGAGCAGGTTGTCACCATAGCAGAACAACGCCTATAAGGGCCAGTGAATGACAAAGTAATCTAGGAGTTCGTCGAACAAGAGGCCACAACAAAGCAACAAGTTGAAGCAGCTCGAGCCAAGCTCGAGGCGTTCGAGGCAAAAATTCTCAGACCAGAGTGACTCGGGACAAGTCACTGGTGAGTGTTGGGGGCATGTTGGCCCTTGACCAAGTTTTGGGAGTTTCTTGGTCATGTTGACCTATTTTGGGACTTCGACAACCTGTCAAAGGAGGAGCACAAGATGAAGTGGAGATCACAGGATCTCGACCCCATTTTGGGCCCCTTTTTGGGTTTTTGGGAATATGTAACGAGAATGGGATGTCGGCCCATGGGTTTACCCATGTGTAGGCCTATTTTGTAATATATATATATAGATGTCTAGGCCATATAGAGGAGTAGTATAATAGTGCATATATGTTATGTGAATGTATGCTAAGTGCGAGTAGAGTCTGTAAGTTCTTTGTGCATTACTGTAAGAGACTTGCAGAGCTAAGTGCAGGTCCTTGTAGTAGATTGTGGAGGGCTTAGTGTTGTAACGCAAGGAAGAAGGATCTAGCGAGTTGCATAGATCTTTTGTCTTGTGTGGAGTAAGGTTTTTGAAGGCTTTGTGCTTGTAACCGATTGAATGAAGGCAATAAAGAAGAAGAGTTGGTGGACGTAGCCCTATGGTGGGGGTGAACCACATAAACACTGTGTTATGTGCTTTGTGCTTTGTCTTGATGTGTTCACATTTTATTTGCTAAGTGCTTTGATAAGTTTAGATAGATCTACTTCTGCTTTGTGCTTATGATATGTGATAATATTAGATCTGATCAAGATAGTCATGCTTAGTGCTTGATATGCTCATTCTGATCCATTTATATGCTAAGTGCTTAAATACTGTAGATTAGTGTGAATGTTGTGAAGCTCTGTTTTATCAGCAAAGTGAATAGTGATTGCATATCGAGGGACTGGCGGTGATAAGAGTTTTATTAAGTGTTATAATCACAGATCTTTTTCCCAGCTGAGGTTGTAGACACCTGAGTCTTGCAACCACCCCTACCTCTACCTCGGGTGAGAGTTCATTTGCTTCGCAGGTGTTTCCGAAAGGGACGGTAGTTAGGGCTTTGTTGGTGCATTGTTGTAGCGTTGAACCCTGGGTCTGCCCCTGTGCCAACAATGGTCGCTCTTTTTTTTTTGTAAGTCAATTAACATTACATTACTTTAATAAATAAAGAGGCTAAATATACATTTTTCTAACATATGGGTTGCCTTGAGAGGAAACCATCCCAACACCATTAAGTAGCAAAAATACAATAGTTTGAGCTCTGGGAAACAATTGTCTCTAACAAAAAACACCTTTTCTCGAGATATAACTATTTCTAATTCATGAATTATCACCATATCTTATGCTTGAATGGAAGATGAAAGTAAAAACTAGCTATAAATATGGTGTCCAAAACTAGCCTGAAGGAAAATCTGGACCAGCTGGAGGAGTGTCAGAAATGCATTCTGCCAAAGGGATAGGTTCATTCAAGAGTATGGAATCCTGAGCAGATGAAGTGGGTGTCTATCGCATGACATTTGAACGAGCCAATGTGGACACCAACAAAAAGATGTGTTGATCCAATTCCTCGATTTTATATCTTAGGTCTGTTGCATCCCGATGAGTCTCAAAGACCATGTTAAAGAGTTCAACTGTCATACTAACATTGTTGGAGGTGCTACTTGAGTGGCAGGAAGTAGGAGTCACTTGCATAGGACTGGGTTTGTGATCACCAGGATGGTAACTGTCAACACCTGCCTCATCATGACTCAAATGTCTTTCCAAAGGCTCTCGGGGGGAGATAGGTTTCCCACCAAAACCCAAAGAATTTCCTTCATTATCCAACCATTCCATATGACAACCCCAATGGGCCATTGCTTCCTGCATGGGTGTAACCGTTAGAGGTTTTGCATTCTGAGTTGGAGGAGCCACAACAAAGCGATTTGGAGTCCATACGACTAGAGTCATTTCCCCATAATTTTTGTCTATTTGTTGATGAGGTCCTCTAGAACGATGGGAGAAACCGAGAGAGATAAGACATGACATTATCAAACTATAAAAATCATCAGGCACATAAAGGATGGAATAGGAACACTTGCATTGGGACCAAATGAGGAAAATGTAAGAATAAACTAGAGACCCCCTCTCATTGATATGGAAAATTATAACATTAGTCAGAGTTAAGTTTCAGGTACATCGTCGAGGAATTTGAGTAATTTCCTTCTCAATTGGAAAGCTCCCAAAATTTAACTCCATCCCATCTCCCATACTCCAAACCAGGCATATAGACCTCATTCTCGATTGCATGGGAACGCCATTATAAATGCTCATATCATAAAGGTAAATTCCCATGGAAACCACATACATACATAGAGGTTAAAGCCACCACCTGGCCCTACCTCCTGCCTCCCGATGCTTAAACATGCTCGTCAGCTGAAAACCCATCCAGGGAAGAGTTTGCTTGCTATGCTAGATATATGCACTCTATAAGGATGGGATGCACGGGACTCTGGGTGGAAGAGCAGTCCAAATTGGAATTATCATTGTTCACCCAAAAATTGGCAAGATTGTCCGCATCTTTGTTTGCTTCTCGTCGCACATAAGAAGGAATCAAAACTAATTGGGCCAGAAGCAAAGATTGTAGGAATTCCAAATCGCCAAGCAACCTCCAACTGGGGGAGATCTTGTTTGGTTAAGAATCGTTGATTAGTTTAAAGAATAGGGCCAATATCACATGGGAGTATCCTTCCACAATAAGCTAATGCCATCTCATTTTGATGGCCACTTGAATACCTCTCATCAAGGCCTAAATCTCAACAACGTTGTTCATATCATGTCTAATGCTACGGGAAAGAATGTGGAGAATGTGCCCCTGTTGACCCCTATATTTTATTTTCCCTATTACTTCTCCAAACTTAGAAAAATTTCTTGTTTTTCTTTTTGTAAAAGTTTACCTTGTCTTTTCATTCACCATACTTAGTCATTTTCTTTCACTTCACCGTGGGTTCACGGTTTAGCATTCTTTTCTTTGTATGTTAATTCCCTTTCACTCCCGTGATCCCCAACTTGCACGACACTTAAAAAATAAATTATTTTCTCATCGCAAGATCGTGGGTCCCCGAGTCTCTCATCTCCATTCATCCTACAAGCCCAACCGATAGTGATACTTAACCATTTTCTAACCTTTTTTCTTCCCACGCAACACTTATGCATTTTTCTTCACATTAGACTCGCAAGTCCACCCCAAATTTTTCTTTCATTACCGCCCATGTCGTAACATGTTTTAGTCTTGATACTTTTCTCGAGATACATTTAATGTTGGTACTACAGAAGATAAGTGTTGTGCAAATCACAAAAAGGTCGTTATTAATGGCAGAAATCTCAAGGGATTTTCCTTCAATATTCATTAAAAGTTCTTCATTGGGAAAAGGTTAAGTCATTATTATATGGAAAAGCACCTCATTTCCACGAATATCTTCTAAGTAATTACGCAAACACTCCACCAACTTCATGGATGTAGGAAGGCAACATTTTTGTGGGGATACATTGAATATTTTTGGATAGGAAGATCAAAATTTCTAGTGGTTGAGATCCTACTGGTAGTACTATACACTACCTCTACTTCAAAGAAATGAAAATGTAATAAGGACATCAGGAATTTCACTTGTTGGATGTGTACCATAAGTATTTGATTGTAAAGAAGTTGTCACTTGGTGCGTTGATAAGTATATTCCAAACCAAAGAGCCATTGAACTTCAGGGAGAACCCCCTATTTCATTGGCACCAGTCGTTTTCACGAATATGTTGAAGATACTAGAGCCAACTCTTACCTTTAAAGGAGAAGAAGCGAAGAATTTTCTCAAGAAAAGAAATAATGGAGTCGACCTTCTACAAGAATATATTGAATACCCTGCAATGATGCATATTTACATAACAAAGATTCAAGTTGGTTCTTTGAAAAAACCTTATTGAGAAATTTCATGCCTATTCACTAGGGTTACTAGTCAAGAAAATACGGAAACCACCTCTTGGTTGGCTCTATACATTTTGTACTTTACAGTTCATGAAAAAACCATCTTCGATTGGGGAAATTTTATCTCTATCGAAATTGCTTCCCAGCTTTCAAATTTTAAGAAAGAAAAATATTTTTTCATGGATTCATATTTAATATTTGTTATTACGTATTGCCATATTTTCAAGGGATTAACAATTGGAAAGAGATAGACTACAAAATCGACCCTGTAATTGTCTGGTACCAAGATCTTTGGAGACAAAAGACCTCTATTTAGTTTTATGAAGCACATAATGAATTTATTACAGTTTTCAAGAAACTTCTTTTTTGAGATAACACATCCATATTGTCATCAGAGGCAACAACTTTTCTAAATAATAAAGATACCCTAGAGAAGAGCAAAAATTATAATGTCAGTAGAATATTTTTCTCCCGAGAAAGTCCTACTTTTCTCTCTTACTACATTTCAGATAAAATGTTCATAACCAAAGTTGCTAGGAATTATGGATTTTGGCTTCACTTTTTTCATGAGAAGAGAAAAAGGAAATTTATCCCATTGTTGTGGAAGGTCGGAGAAATTGTATTAAGAAACATAATCAAAATCGATGAATTCTTATCCCATTTCGATCATTTGAATTTGAAATATGCATAAAAAATCAAAGGGTTTGACCCAAGCCATATTTTTGTTGACAACATGCAATCAGTAGGATTCAATAATGTGTTTACCCAAACAATTATATTTGGGGAAGAAGAGGGTAATACTCAAGGTACTCCAGTGCAACCTATTGATGATATTGAGACTAAAATAAGCACTACAGATCAGCATAAGCAAAAAGGAAAGGGTCAAATGAAAAAGGCACTTAATCTCCAATAGTTTGACAGAAAAAATGGCTTACCCAAGTACAGTGTTCAAACAACAACACAACAGAAAAAGATTTCAAGTGGAAATTCAAGTGGAGGAGGCGATAAAAATCCTCCTCAAGGAAAAATGGAAAATCCCTACAAAATTCAAGTAAGAAAGAAGAGAAAGGTTCCCCCATAAAAAGAAGCAGAGCAAGAAGTATCTGAAAATGATACAAATAACTTATCTCTTGAGGATATGGATCTTGAAGTTGATATTGAAAATATACATTTCCCTGATGAAGAACTGACATTTCAAGAAACCCAACAAATTACAGTTGAAATAGTTGCACAAGAAGAAGATTTTTCAAAAGAAGAATCATTTACTATACAAAATGCACTATTTGACAAGGATTCCAAAAAGCTAGTATTTGAAGGAGTAAATCAAAGAAATAAAAAAGGAAAATCTCGTTCTGAATATGATCTTGGTAAGTTGGCTTCATCTCAAAATTATAAGATACACAAGGTAACCATTGATGCCTTGGATGTTTCAATTGATGACTTAGAAGCACAAAATGCCAAATTGAAATAAAAATTCAGAGAATTGGAATCCACCTTGATGCCTCCTCCTATTCTTGCAAGCCCATTATCCATTGTCAAGCCAGGAACACCGGATTTGAAGTTGAAGGGATCGTCTAGAAAAAGGAGAAAGTTCAAATATTGAAGAATAAAAGGCTCAAATCATGGAGGATAGAAAAGAGATAAATGAGGAAAGGCATGAGAGGCACATAATTCCATTAATAAGGGCCATAAATTCCCCTCTCTATCTTCAAGGAGAGAAGCATTCATTACCAACTCTCCCATAGGGAGCATTGCCAATATTTTCAAGACATGGAAGAATTGATCTTAAAAGACATTTGGATTTGTTCTTAGACATGTGTGATTTTCATTTGATACAACATGATGATGTTATGGTGAGGTTATTCCTCCAGACATTGATTGGCCAAGCATATGAATGGTACACATCTCTTCCCGTAAGATCTATTTTAGATTTTGATGATATTTACAAATCATTTTTTACCATGTATTCTCCTCCAGTGGCATAACATACTCTCCTCACCAATTTCACCCAAATTCACGTGATTAAAGGAGAAAGAATTCGACATTTCAATCTAATATTTTTCAAAACACTCAATAAAATATCTGAAGAGCAAAATCCAAATGACCCAATAATACTGGGCTGTTATAAAAATGCAATGCCCTCAAATGTGAAGTTTTCCATTATAGATTATTTAATTGAAGATTTAGATCATGAAATACAAAAATCCACAAAAAATGGAAGAAATTATGTTGGAAACTGGTGTAAACCCTGAATTTGTCCTTGGAAAAATTCAAAAAAGAATGGATGATCTTACCATTTCTGATCAAGGGGCATTGAGTTCAAGAAGAATCAAAGATCAAAGAAATTGTAATACTAAAACTCAAGGAACTGGTGGAGGGATGTTCAGAGGAAAAGTTCCTAATTTAAGAAATGACCCAAAGTTGGCACAAGAAATGAAGCAAAGGATGGAGATAGTGCAAATGAATCGAACTATCTGACAGATACAAAATGAAATCATAGATTAAAGAGGAATGATAATTATAATCCTAATCCAAGAATGCATGTTCCAGAGCAAAGGAGGAATCCAATTCATGAACAGAGAGCAAGAAATGATGGTACTGATGATCAAAAAAGACAAAGATTGCCAAGGGCACCAGATCCAAATGCAATAGTACTTGAATATGATTTTGATGAACAAAATATTGATCAAGAGGTTGACTATATTCAAGAAGAACATCTTGAATCTATACAGATGGATGAAGGTGAGTCATCCATGTATATTCCATGTATATATGCAATGAGCAATAGGAGAAAGATATCTCACAAGACAATGTTGTCCAAACACGGGAACAAGTAAATAAATTTAGACCGAAGGAAAATGTAGAAAAAAAAAACAAAAAGAAAAACAAAAAGAGAAGAACAAATCAAGTGGTTTGGAAATAAGCAAGCATCAAAAAGTTTTAAATCCTCCTCAGTAGATGACATACAATATAATTAGATATCTTTCCAAATTGAGAATCACCTTGCCTTTCATGGAAGTGATTAAAATTCCACAACAGAGAGAAAACCTTCTAAGAATTTTGGATGAGCCAAGTAGTAGAATGGATGTTGTTGTTACAAATACAAGGCGAAGTCAAAACATATCAACAATCAGGTTGAAAGGAAAAGTTCCCCCTTTTTATATTTCAATAGAGAATCACAATGTAGCGCTTCATAATTGTTTGGTAGACACCAGAGCAACAAATAATATTATGCCCCTAGCAGTAATGGAGGCATTTGGTATGAGTTGTACTAGATATTATGAGATGGGTGAGGGAATTTATGCCATTGATTCCAAAAAAGTTCTTGCTTATGGAGAAATTAAAGATTGTTATGCTTGAATCACAACTTCCCCTCATATCATCATTGTTTTCACCATCATAGTGGTTGATCTTCCTCCAGCCTATGGCGTAGTCCTCGGAAGAGATTGGTCATTAATGATCAGAGGTTATATCATGAATGAAGGTAATTGCATGATGCTACCAAATAAAGATGGAACAATGCTCAAGGTGCCTCGTGAGAATAGAAATCCTTTCTCCTTCAAGAAGAAAGAAAATGAATTGATGGAAGATTATGTTGATGCAGTTATCGTAAATTATGTTGTGCTTGATTCAGAACAATCATAAGGTTTTAAAAGGGAAGAAAACTCTTTCACTGGATTCTGGAGAATGTCATTCGATGGTGCACGTTTGATTGCAGGGAATGGTGTTGAAGTTGTATTCAAAAGTCCTGATAAAATTATACATCTGCATGCTATCAAATTGGAGTTTCCTTGCACAAATAATGAAGTGGAGTATGAGGCATTGATTCAGGGGATGATCCTGGCACTAGAAATGAAAATTTAGCATTTGATTATAAATGGTGATTTTGAATTGGTTATAACCCAGATAACTTAGAAATACAAAATAAAAAAGGAAAGGTTGAAACTTTATGTGAAAAGAGTAAATGAATTGATGGAGTTATTTAGTTCATTTAACATGTCTTTTGTTCCTAGAGAACAAAACCATAAAACAAATTATTTGGTGATTGGTACATCATTGTTTAATCTAGGTGATCTCCAAAATAAGAATACTTTTCCATTAAAAAGAATTTTCAGACCCTCAGTTCCTGATAATCAAGAATATCTCTAAGTATTTGAGAATGATGAAGAGTTGAATGATTTCCTTGCTAATGAGGATGACCTTGAAGAAAGTAATATTAATGTTGCACATGTTCCAAAAAATTATTGTTTGTTGATCAATTGAACTTGTTGCTTGCCGAAGGTGGTATCTCGCCTTATCGATCTTTCTATCCTTGGATATGAAGATGAGATTGCCTTTGCTACAGGTTTTCACTATGGTGTCACGATGGGGGCCTTCTCCTGTCAACCACTCAGTGGTGAGGCCTTTTCTCCCTATGGGTATTATATTGAACAGGCTATTATATTGAACGGGGTATGGATTGAATGGGTCCTTCTCTCTATCATCTGGTGGGATATCAAATCTGAGTCTTTCTTTATAAGAGATGATCAAGCCAAAATTTTAAAAGAAGAAGAATGTGTGTGAAAAGTGCAGAGAACACAAAAGGCAAATATTGGAACAAAAAGATACCCTAGATATGTGAATCTCGGGACCGATTTCACTCCAAAAGAAATTGTCCAATATACTGCATTATTTAAATAATACTTTGATGTTTTTTCATGGACCTATGATGATATCAAAGCATATGACAAATCAATATTTCAGCATGTCATACCATTGAAACAGGGAGCTAAGCCATTTAAACGAAAGCTCAAAAATATAAATCCAAATATGAATCCCTTGGTAAAGATAGAACTAGAGAAATTGAAGAAAGTTGGAATCATTTTTCCTATCATGCACTCAAAATGGCTCTCCAATCCAATAATAGTGAGGAAGAAAACTGGAGAAATTCGTTTGCGTGTCGATTTTAGAGATATGAATAAAGCAAGTATCCTCTGCCTAAAATGAATTTTTTTTCTTCAAAAATTTATTGGATCAGCTTGTATGTCCATGTTAGATGGATTTTCAGGATATAATCAAGTATTAGTTGTAGAGGAAATGCCTAAAACTACCTACATAACACCATGGGAGACGTATGCTTACGCGCGTATGAATTTTTGCTTAAAGAATGTTGGAGCTACTTTTCAAAGAGTCGTGGATCATGCTTTTAAATATCTAATAGGGAAGTTTATGGATGATTATCAAGATGATCTCATTGTTCATTCCAAGATAAGAAAAGAACGTATAAATCATTTAAGACAAGTCTTTGAAAGATACAAATTATATGGAATTTCTCTTAATCCAAAAAAGTGGTTGTTTGTAGTTTCTGAGGGGAAATTACTAGGGTATATATTCAGTAAGCAATGAGTTTATATCGTTCCTGAAAGAGTCAAAGCCATCAATGAATTAAAACCTCCAACTTCAAAAAAGGGCGTACAGTCATTTTTTGGAAAGATAAATTTTGTAAGAAGATTTGTTCTAGATTATGCAACTATTGTCAAACCAATCAATCTGTTGCTTAAGAAAGATCAAAGATTTGAATGGACTCAAGATATCCAAAATGCATTTAATAATATCAAGTGTGCAATCACCACAACACCTATATTGATCAATCATGATTTTGACAGAGATTTTATCATATACTCTTTTTCCACAGAAGGGACCGTGGCCTCAGTCCTTACATAGAAAAATCTCAGAGGAGAAGAGCTTCCAATAAGCTTCAGAAGTAAGACTCTTCATGATTATGAACTGAAATATTCACAAATTGAGAAACGTGCTCTTTCTCTTGTTATGGTAGTGGCTCCTTTCCGAAGTTATATTTTGAATTCTCATGTTATAACATATGTTCCTTCTTCACAAGTAAAGATGCTCTTAAATCAACAGTTAAGAGAAGGAAAATGGGAAAATTGGCCTGCTAAGATCCAAGCGTATGGCATAGAGATTACACCATTGAAAGAAATTAAAGGACAAGGATTATGTAAGCTTATTGCAGACAATGATTCATTAAATGGGGTAATATCTTATTCAGCTGGGAAGCCTATGCTAACTTTGGAAT
This sequence comes from Picea glauca, assembly GCA_000966675.3. NCBI lineage: Eukaryota > Viridiplantae > Streptophyta > Pinopsida > Pinales > Pinaceae > Picea > Picea glauca. The sequence goes on along the minus strand of JZKD02S0291119.1, from coordinate 208,081 downwards.
GGTATAAAGACATTATTTTCTATTTGAGATCTGGACAATTCCCAAACAACATGACTCCCAAAGAGAGAAGAGCATTGAAAATGAAGTCAAATTGGTATGTATTAGTCACAGAAGTTTTGTTCAGAAGGAATCATGATGGAATATTGTTGTTATGTGTAGATTCAAACAAAGCCTAAGAATTGATAAAATAGTTTCATGAAGGAATTTTTGGAGGACACTTTGCACCTACTACTACTGCCCATATAATAATAAGGTCTAAGTATTATTGGCTAACAATCTTTAGATTCATATGCAATGATAAGAAAATGTTTTTCTTGTCAAAAAGTTTTTGGAAAGATGAAGAAAGTTGCAATGCCTTTACAACCTTTATTGGTAAAAGATTCATTCGCATAGTGGGGACTCAGCGTGATTGGACCAATAAACCCAAAATCGAGCAAATGACATGAATACATTCTTACTACCACAAATTATTTCACAAAGTGGCAAGAGGTAGTAGTGTTAAAAAGGGATGATTCTGAAGAATTGATAATATTTCTCAAAGACAATATCCTATCAAGATTTGGAGTGCCATAAAAGTTCATCATTGATAATGGGTCAATCTTCATTGGATCAAAGTTTACCAAATTTTGTGGGGAATTTGGTATTATAATAGGACAATTTTCAAATTACCACCCCCAAGAAAATGGACTAGTCGAATCTACAAACAAGACTTTGATCCAAATTCTTAAAAAGACAATTCATCAGAATCAAAAGAATTGGCATTTAAAATTAACCAATGCATTATGGGCGAGCAGATTCACACCAAAAGGCAGCATTGGGATGTCTCCATATCCATCGGTATATGGAAAAGAAGCAAAAATGCCAATCAATCTAAAATTAAACGCTTTGACTTATGCTGTAAATTTTGAAGACACGGAAGATATTTCTCCTTTGCATAGAAGGCTAAATCGAATTTTAAAGTTAGAAGAAGAACAAGTCGAGGCCTTCAAGAAAATAGAACAAAGACAACATAATGTCAAGAAATATTTGGGTCAAAGTGCAACAATCAATCATTTTCAAAAAGGTGATTTCGTATTGCTCTGGAACAAAGCTAAAGAAAAATATTCAATGCATACAAAGTTTGAATCCCTTTGGATTGGTCCTTACATCATTGAGAAGATCTTGAGTTTTAATTCGTACATGCTTAAATATATGACGGGGATAGTATTAATGTTGCTAGTCAATGGGCATCATCTCAAAAGCTTCTTTGCTTGATCAAATTTCTTCCTTTTTGTATTTTTTATTTTTTTGTTTTATATATTCTCTTTCTCTGACTCCATAGTGCAATGGAGAAGATACTTGGTTTTCATATTCTGGGTTCTCAGCAACCCGCGGGGGGTCACTATCCCGCAGTTGAAGCCAATTGTTGACCCATATATTTTCTTTCCCTATTACTTCTCCATACTTAGAAAAATTTCTTGTTTTTCTTTTTGTAAAAGTTTACCTTGTCTTTTCTTTCACCATACTTATTCATTTTCTTTCACTTCACCATGGGTTCACGGGTTAGCATACTTTTCTTTGTAATTCCACTATCACCAAAACGCCCTTTCACTTCCATGATCCCCAACTTGCACGACACTTAAAAAAGTTATTTTTCTTCTTTTCTCATCGCGGGTTCACAGGTCCCCAAGTCTCTCATCTCCATTCATCCTACAAGCCTGATTAACAGTGATACTTAACCATTTTCTGACCTTTTTTCTTCCATGCAATACTTGTGCATTTTTCTTCACACCAGACTCGCAAGTTCACCCCAAATTTTTCTTTCGTATCCGCCCCCACCGTAACATGTTTTTCGATTTGATATTTTTCTCGAGATACATTTAATGTTGGTACTATGGAAGATAATTGTTTTGAAAATCACGAAAATATTGTTATTAATGGCATAAATATAGAGGGATTTTCCTTCAATATGCATTAAAATTTCTTCATTAGGAAAAGATTAAGTCGTTAATATTTGGAAAAGCGCCTCATTTCTATGAATATCTTATAAGTAATTACACAAACAGTCCACCAACTTCATGGATGTAGGAAGGCAACATTTATGTGGGGATACAGTGAATATTTTTGGACGAGAAGATCAAAATTCCCAGTGGTTGAGATCCTACTGGTACTACTCTACACTACCTCTGCTTTAAAGAAATGAAAATTTAGTATGGACATCAGGAATTTATCTTGTTGGGTGTGTACCAGAAGTATTTGATTGTAAAGAAGTTGTCACCTAGTGCGTTGATAAGTATATTGCAAACTGAAGAGCCCTTGATCTCTAGGGCAAACCCCCTATTTCATTAGCACCACTCATTTTCAGGAAGATGTTGAAGTTACTAGAGCCATTTGTTACCTTTAAAGGAAAAGAAGAGAGGGATTTTCTCAAGAAAATAAATAATGGACTCGACCTTTTGCCAGAATATCTTGAAGACCCTTCAGCGATGCCTGTTGACATAACAAATATCCAGGTTATTTCTTTGAAAAACCCTTATCGAGAAATTGTGTGGCTATTCACTAGCATTACTGGTCAAGAAAATACGACAACCATCTCTCGGTTGGTTGTGTACATTTCGCACTTTACAGTTCATGAAAAAGGCATCTTCAATTGGGGAAAGCTTATCTCTATCGAAATTGCTTCAGAGCTTTCAAATTTTAAGAAAGAAAATAAATTTTTCATGGATTCATATTTAATATTTGCTATTACGCACTACCATATTTTCAAGGGATTAACATTTGGCAAGAGGATAGACTGCAAAATCGACCATGTAACTGTATAGTACCAATCTCTTTGGAGACAAAAGACCTCTATTTATTTTTATGAAGCACATTATGAATTTGTTACAGTTTTCAAGAAACTTCTTTTTGGAGATAACACATCCAAATTGTCATTAGAGGCAACAACTTTTCTAAATAATAAAGGTAACCGGGAGAAGAGTGAAAATTATAATGTCATTAGAATATTTTGCTCCCGAGAAAGTCCTTCTTTTCTCCCTTACTACATTTCAGATAAAAAAATTATCACCGATGTTGCTAGGCAATATGGATTTTGGCTTCACTTTTTTCATGAGAAGAGAAAAAGCCAATTTATCCCATTGTCGTGGAAGGTCAAAGAAACTGTATTAAGAAACATAACCAGAATCGATGAATTCTTAGCCCATTTCGATCATTTGAATTTGAAATATGCAGAAAAAATCAAAGGGTTTGACCCAAGTCATATTTTTGTTGACCACATGCAGTCAATAGGATTTAGTAATGCATTTACCCAAACACCTATATTTGTGGAAGAAGAAGGTAATACTCAAGATACTCTGGTGCAACCTATTGACGATATTGAGACTGAAATAGGCACTACATATCAGCATAAGAAAAAAGGAAAGGGTCCAAATGAAAAAGGCGTTCAACCTCTAGTAGTTTCACAGAAGAATGGCTTACCCAAGTACAATGTTCAAACAACAGCACAACAAAAAAAGATTTCAAGTGGCAATTCAAGTGGAGGAGGTGATAAAAATCCTCCTCAAGGAAAAATGGAAAATCCCCACAAAATTCAAGTAAGAAAGAAGAGAAAGGTTCCACCGCAAGAAGAAGCAGAGCAACAGGTATCTAAAAATGATACAAATAACTTATCTCTTGAGGATATGGATCTTGAAGTTGATATTGAAAATATGCATTTCCCTGATGAAGAACTGAGATTACAAGAAACCCATCAAATTACAGTTGAAATAGCCACACAAGAAGAATATTTTTTAGAAGAAGAATCATTTACTATACAAAATGCACTATTTGACAAGGATTCTAGAAAGCTAGTATTTGAAGGAGTAAATCAGATAAATAAAAAAGGAAAATCATGTTTTGAATATGAGCTTAGTAATTTGCGTGCATCTCAAATTCCTAAGATACACAAGGTAACCGATGATACCTTGGAGGTTTCAATTGATGACTTAGAAGCACATAATGCCAAATTAAAAGAAAAAGTCAAAGAACTGGAATCCACCTTGATGCCTCCCCCTATTCTTTCAAGCCCATTAGCCATTGCAAAGCGGGGAACACTTGATTTAAAGTTGAAGGGATTGTCAAGTTTGTTAATAGTTGTCAAAAACTTTGTTGAGAAAAACATAAAAAGAAGAATGTCACTCATCATGGAGGCATGGGATGTATCTGGTAATATTATTTCTTTCGAATCTCGAGTAAATTATTATAATGAATTCCTTCAAGAAGATTATAAAAATGAAGAAGGGTTTTACAAAGATGTCATTATACCATTTGTAATCAAAGTTTCCAACATGACCGAGCTCAAAAGAAGGGAATAAGGCTTGCCATCCCCGTCGATATTGAAACAATTGAAAGCATGTTGGGTCAAAAAGATCAACAATTTGAAGAATATTATGGACAATTGCAATGAAATTGTAAATAAAAAGAAAATGTTATTCAAAAAACTCACTGAGATAGACTTGGAAGGAAACATCGGAGAAGTACAAGACTCAAGATTAATCATAAATTCTATATTTATGATGAAGCAACAATTTTAAGAACACCTGGACATATTGAAAAGCATATATGTTGAAAATTTCAATAGTATAATTAAATATAATGAAAGAGAAATTGAAGACTGGCTAGTAGATTATGCAAACAAAAATCAAGATATTGAAGAGTCAATTCACAATATTTCACATGACTTAAGAGATTTGGAAGGTGAGTTATTTGATGTTAAAATTAAATATGAGATAATTGTGGCTCCAATGAAGGATTACATAGAATAATGGTTTAAAAAGTCCCTAATCAAGATTACCGAGGAAAATCAAGAAACAACAGTTAATATTGATCTAGAAATCGTCGACAATGAGGATAAAAGGACACCGACTGCATCAAAGTAAAGAGAGAGATTCCATCATAGTAATTTTATACTGATCACATTTTCTTCCTTTTTTCAGATTTCATCCAGTTGTATTCATTCTTTCGTTGGAATAATATAAGTGAATTTTGATAACTTCTCTTTTGTCTTATGTCCATATTTTGTTGCTTGTGCCTTGTTCCAGTTCTGCATCTTCTTCTTCATCTTTCTCATATGTATATAATGGTCCATGAGAGCCCCAATCCTAGTCCATTCGTGGATGAACACCCTTAATTTTCTAAGACTGTAAAAGAATCATATCGTTTTTTAGAAATTCCAGAGAACTATTTCGGAGTTAATTTCGAGTATGTCTTGTAACTCTAAGTTTTGAGTATAAGATATTTGAAGTTGACTTATCAAACTCTTATTTTTTTATCTCAATAAGTAATACTCTTTCAAAGTTATCTTATGTGTTGGACCATTTTTCCTTTTTATTTTGAATGTGATCATAAATATCTAAAAACTGTGATGGATGTGAGACTTTCTGTTATTTCCTACAATTTATTCATTTCTAGCAAATGCGATGTTTAAGGTTCCTGGTCCATTTCTCATGAACTCTTGTATTTTATGACATTTTAAATTTTTTTGAGAGATAAATATTTTAGTTTGTCTTATTGGCATAATCCAATTTATGTTTTAAAATCTTTGAAAAAATTATAGAGTACCACCTCTTTAAAAACGCAGGGGGATTAATATCCTCATGAGGTTGTCGTTTCAATATTAGCAGATTCAAATGTCAACAACCCATTGTCATACCTAAATACTATCCCAAAGCCAGTAGGGCCAAGATTTCACGTAGAGGCACCATCAAAATTTAATTTGACAAATCCCAGAGGGGGACACTTCCAGTGTCCAGGACTATTGATCGAAGGAGATCTTGTAGAGAGCAGGTCAGGAGCAAGGCGAAGACATAGATTCCATTGTAGGAGAATAGGTCGTTCTTCAGGAGCACAAGATATGTCTTATGCCAACCACTTGGAAATCATTATAGTTTCTAGAACATTGCTTTATATTCTAGGCCAGGTTTCCTCCCAAGGAAGATGTTGTGAATAAAAAATCATGTGGTTTCTTTATTTCCAGATATGCCAAAGGGTGAGACCCGGAAGAAGCTTCCGGATGCGGTAAAGAATAGGATTTTTGAAGGTAGAATAATTCCAACTAGCTAGCTTGTCAGTGATACTATCCCTCTTTTGGTACGAGGTCTGCATGCTCTGAGCTATCCAATCACAGATATGAGAGCTATAATGGTTGATATTAAGCAGATGTTCCATAGTTTCCTCTTGTTGAATACATAGAGAACACATGAAGGGGCCAGTAAAATTTCTTTTCCTGAGATTATCCCAAGTGAGTATACTTCGATGAGCAATCAAACAGAGAAAGGTGTTGACTTTAGGCCAAAGATTTGCTTTCCAAATATGTTCCCAGATTGCATCCCTTGGCAGCAAGTGAAAGGAGGCTTTCAGACATAAGCTTCCTTTATGATGAATGTTCCTTTTGACGAGTGTCCCTATTGGAGTATGTCTGGTCCCTGCTTGATTCTAATTTTTCGCAATGCCATCTCCTCTTTGCATGGTCCCAAATCTATTTCAGGTGCTATGTTGAGCTCTGCATGGGTGCTCTTCTAGTCTCACCATAAGGAAATCAGACTAGAATTTCTCCAGAAGGTTGAAAC
>JZKD02S0291119.1:179904-201447 GCA_000966675.3 Picea glauca | reverse complement strand
GAGTTATTTGATGTTAAAATTAAATATGAGATAATTGTGGCTCCAATGAAGGATTACATAGAATAATGGTTTAAAAAGTCCCTAATCAAGATTACCGAGGAAAATCAAGAAACAATAGTTAGTATTGATCTAGAAATCGTCGACAAGAAGGATAAAAGGACACTGACTACATCAAAGTAAAGAGAGAGATTCCATCATAGTAATTTTATACTGATCACATTATCTTCCTTTTTCAGATTTCATCCAGTTGTATTCATTCTTTCGTTGGAATAATATAAGTGAATTCTGATAAATTCTCTTTTGTCTTACGTCCATATTTTGTTGCTTGTGCCTTGTTCCAGTTCTGCATCTTCTTCTTCATCTTTCTCATATGTATTTAATGGTCCATGAGAGCCCCAATCCTAGTCCATTCGTGGATGAACACCCTTAATTTTCTAAGACTGTAAGAGAATCATATCAATTTTTAGAAATTCCAGAGAACTATTTCGGAGTTAATTTCGAGTATGTCTTGTAACTCTGAGTTTTGAGTATAAGATATTTGAAGTTGACTTATCAAACTCTTATTTTTTTATCTCAATAATTAATACTCTTTCAAAGTTATCTTATGTGTTGGACCATTTTTCCTTTTTATTTTGAATGTGATCATAAATATCTAAAAATTGTGATGGATGTGAGACTTTTTGTTATTTCCTGCAATTTATTCATTTCTAGCAAATGCGATGTTTAATGTTCCTGGTCCATTTCTCAGGAACTCTTGTATTTTATGACATTTTAAATTTTTTTGAGAGATTAATATTTTAGTTTGTCTTATTGGCATAATCCAATTTATGTTTTAAAATCTTTGAAAAAATTATAGAGGAGTACCACCTCTTTAAAAACGCAGGGGGATTAATATCCTCGTGAGGTTGTCATTTCGATATTAACACATTCAAACGTCAACAACCCATTGTTGTCCCTAAATACTATCCCAAAGCCAGCAGGGCCAAGATTGCACTTAGAGGCACCATCAAAATTTAATTTGACAAATCCCAGAGGGGGACACTTCCAGTGTCTAGGACTAATGATCGAAGGAGATCTTGTAGAGAGCAGGTCAGCAGCAGGGGGAAGACATAGATTCCATTGTAGGAGAATAGGTCGTTCTTTAGGAGTACAAGACATGTCTTATGCCAACCACTTGGAAATCATTATAGTTTCTAGAACATTGCTTTATATTCTAGGCCATATTTCCTCCCAAGGAAGTTGTTGTGAATAAAAAATCATGTGGTTTCTTTCTTTCCAAATATGCCAAAGGGTGAGACATAGAAGAAGCTTCCGGATGCGGTAAAGAATAGGATTTTTGAAGGTAGAAGAATTCCAACTAGCTAGCTTGTCAGGGATACTATCCCTCTTTTGGTATGAGGTCTGCATGCTCTGAGCTATCCAATCACAGATATGAGATCTATAATGGTTGAGATTAAGCAAATGTTCCATAGTTTCCTCTTTTTGAATACATAGAGGACACATGAAGGGGCCAGTAAAATTTATTTTCCTGAGATTGTCCCAAGTGAGTATACTTCGATGAGCAATCAACCAGAGAAAGGTGTTGACTTTAGGCCAAAGATTTGCTTTCCAAATATGTTCCCAGATAGCATCCCTTGGCAGCAAGTGAAAGGAGGTTTTCAGACATAAGCTTCCTTTATGATGAATTTTCCTTTTGAGGAGTGGCCCCATTGGAGTATGTCTGGTCCCTGCTTGATTCTAATTTTTCGCAATGCCATCTCCTCTTTGCATGGTCCCAAATCTATTTCAGCTACTATGTTGAGCTCTGCATGGGTGCTCTTCTAGTCTCACCATAAGGAAATCAGACTAGAATTTCTCCAGAAGGTTGAAACTTATATTGGTCTATTCAAATTAAGGCTAGCATGAATAGCATTTAGATGGTTTTTCTGACTAAGCGGAAGCATTTTCTGCCATGAGTCATGTTACCCCCCATTCCTAGGGGCAACTAAGAAGATGATGTCTCAAGATTTGCAGGTTACAGACATGGATTGACAAGAGCCAGATGAGTAGACAAAGCTACTCCTCTTACCACACATCACCATTGATCGACATCAACAACGTCCACCACACCATTTTGGCCCATAGAGGATGGAATGCCTTGCTTCGTGAAGTAACAAGTTCAATCTTGTGTTAAGTGTCATTATAATAATTGAAGCATTTGAACATGTTGCTAAGGGTCCTTTCTTGATTTTGAAAATGTTTGCTTGGAAATTATGCCTTTTGCCTCATTTCACCTTGGTGGTTAACATGTTGTCCTAGTAAGTGGGTCACCCTTGGGAACAGGGTTGAGACACATGACATGCACCATATCACTTGATGGCAACACACATGGCCTTTGGAGGCCCAACGAATTCCATCATGTGGAAAATCATTTCACTTTGGAGGCTTACATCACCCTTCTAGGGCATGATTAGGTCACCCCTAAAGGGAAAATTACTTTATGTATTTTGTATTTTAAAGTTGTAAAGGAAAATTTGTGAGGTCGACATCCTCAAATTATGAAAGTGGACGAACTTATGTGGACAAATTGTTTAGAGTGACCTCATATAAATAGAGATCACTCTCATTTCATTTTATCATAACTCCCTTGAGAAATACATACCCATTGGCTGAAATGTTCGCCCTACTTGGGAAAATTGCTCCGTCTCTCTCTTGATGCTTTGTGGATGCTTTACTTGTCTATTGGAGGAAAAGGCTAAGGCGTTATCTCTTGATTCTTGTCTCTTTGCAAGTGTAATAGAATATTCTTGATAAAGAAGGATTTTTCATGTTATCTCTTGAAATTAGTAAGGCATTTTTCACATATTGTGTTGTTTCTTCTTGTTTCGAGGTTAATTTGTATAAATATTTGGATGCGTATAAAGGATTAAACCCTCCATCAAGATCTATCCTTATTGTCATTGAAAGAGTTATTTTGCAAAGTTTGCTACAAGGAGTAAAAGGGCTTCACCCTTGTAGATTTACCTTGCTAGGGATTGTTTGTTCTAGGGAGTAAAAAGGCTTAAAACCCTAGAGAAGTAATAAACCCTAGCTCATATACAAGAGACTTCATTAACACAATTGATAAGGCACCAATCTACTTGCATTGGATATTGTATATTCATGCATTGATAAACATGATTTCTTGAGATATTGCAATTGATCAAGTTGGAATTTATTCTTCATGATATAAGCTTTCTTGTGCCCTAGGGGCGTCTTGATTGGCCAAGTGATTCTCATTGCTATTATAAATTTATGCTACAACCAATAGGGCTTCAGAAAACTCATATTTATCCCTTTGTTTACTCATTATTCAACCACTAAAATTCACTTGCAAGCTGCCATAATTAATCTACTAGTTATTAGCTATCTTTTGGGTGGATTGTTTGCTAATTTTGGTAGCTACAATTTGCTTTTGTAGAATTTTTTTGCTACAGCCATAAGGCTGTTACAAATATTCCTGATAACACTAACTTACATCCCTCTAATCACCATCAAAGTCTTGTTTGAATCATTGGAAGTTTATCTAGTTATTACTAGCTTTGTTTCCAACATCTTGTACTTGATTTTGATGGTTAAATTTGTAGCTTTTATCATCATTTGTTGTTTATATATATATTTCCACACTGCTGCAATTTGGGACAAGAAGGTTTCTTGTTGAATGCCCTTTGGTTTTGAGGCATCTATTGCTATATATTATCTTGTTCTCGACAGGGCTAACATTGTTTTCCAAGTACATCATCTTTGGCAACCAATTATCCTCTCACGAGACTATTTCACATGCTACATATCCACATTTGACCTTGACATATAGGGGCACCTCTCATATCCTTTCACTTTCCATCTCAATCCCCCTAGGGTCACCTGATATTCCCCCCTTGTGGTGATTTCATCATCACTAAAGTGAGGGGAGTGTTTATCTAAGGTGACAGTGGGTAAATACTCCCATAGTTTTCACACCTTTTTGGTTTGGGTTGGGATTTTCCCAAGCTACAATCTATGCAATAACATTTTGGCTTCATTGCCAGGGATAATTTTGAATCCTTTTCTGATCCCTAACGACACTTTAGCAAGCTTTGATCCTAGATCCCTCACCTCTAGCTTGCCTGGCAACTCCACTTGAGCGAAGTTCCCTTGTAATTTTTTATGAGCATTAATCCCATCTGGTGACTCCATTGAAGTGACATCCCAGAGAATGGAAGCATGGATCTATGGCGCTTTCATGAAGCATACAAGGCCTTGGATGTTGAGTTTATTTATTGGTATCCAAACAAGTGTCTGATAATTTGGTTAGATGTCATCCCAAAGTTTGACGGTGATCCATTTCTGATTGTTGCACACGTTGTTGAGTTTACTAGATACATTGCCCATGTAGGTTTACAACATGAATATGTGCTTGTGGTTGTTTTTGTTGTCCTTGCGAAAGGAACAAAGGGATTGGATCAAATATTCTTCCCGGACAAAAAGGTATATCTTCTTCAACGATCCTCATCGGAAAATTCCTTAAGCATTGGGGATCAAAAACTCAAAATTTTGAAGATACAATTCAGGACTTGGAGGATGCATTTTTTAGAGAAGTTTTTGACCTTGATCCTATTGGGGATTTAAAAGAAACAATTCTTCTAGAATTTGTTGAAACAACAATTGAGAAACAAGAATTTGATGATAGTGATGAAGAAAGTTTCAAGGCTCTCAAGGAAAACATAGAAGAAGACAATGAGTTTTGTGAACAATTACTTGAGCACTGCCAAGATAAAGACTTCTTGGTCGAATTTTGCATGCAAATAAGAGAAGAGTACAACACTATCCTTTGAAATTATGAGAGGGAGCCTACCCGAGATGTAGCATGGGATCTTTCCCTTGCTTATTTCAGATTGAAGTCACTATGTGACACTATGACAAAGAAATATGGTCATTGGAAAAGCCTTCCAACCCAGGATCGATCATTCTTGATGCCCAAAGAAATCTTGAAACTCATTGAAGGTGAAACTCCTGATGATGAATATTTTCTTAGAGAGTGGGTCCACGAGGAAAGTTGCCAAGAAGAAGAAGTTTCCGATGAAGTGCAACATTTCGAGGACCGGGATGAGACATCAATATCCTTTCTCCCGCTTGATGAAGATGAAGTTTTCTTGCCTCACATTCCTCCTGGAGTGATTAGTAAAAAGCTTATCAAGAGGTTTATCAACCCCTTAAAGAGGAGCAAAAATTACTTCATGATTCTATTAAGGACAATGAAGGTTGTATTGAAGAATGAGAGCGTGAAGAGGTGAGTCATCAGGAAGAAGAACATGAGTTACCTCATGAACACTTTGATGACTCAATCCATGAAGAGGCTTCTCATGAAAATGAAGTGAATGGGTTTGCCTTTCCATGCGAAGACATCTAGGCCTCCATTCCTCCTGCACATCAAGAAGAAGAAACCATTGATGGTAGGATCTCTAATAAACAAGGATGTTAGGTATTTGAAGAAGGTCCTACTAATTTTCTAGCACAAGATCTTGCTAAGATGTGTCATAGAGTGAATTCCTTGTGTTCCATGGTCACAGAAAGGTACAACTTCAATGACGAAGAATCCGTTGGTGACCCAGTTGAAGCCAATCAAGCTTTTGTTCTCCTTGCACACGAAGACAAGGAAATGGTTAGTTGCAGCCATATAGATGAACTAATGAAGAAACCCTTGAATTCAATTGGTGAACATATATATGACTTTATATGTGTAGGGAGACATAGATGGGAGGTTGGTTTCTCTAGTTTTGATGGAGATACCATTTATGATAGTGAGAGTGGATTTCGAGTGAAGAATGATAAGTTGTTTCCTTCAAAATGCTTGTCTACATGCATGTATTATTCAGATGTTTGGCAACATGATGATGATATGGTCACAGATTTGTTTCAGCCACCGAAGGATGATTGGTTGTAGTATGCCTATGTGGATTTCCAACCTTTCCTTGGGGTTTATCCTTTTGAAAACTCACAACAATCACCTGATGAATATTCTCAATCAATTTTGTGGTCGAATTTTGATGAATATAAGGACCTGGTCAACCCAAAAAAATCAGAGACTCACATTATCGAGGAGCATCATTTGCATCCTGGGGATTTTTACAAAGATATGCAGATGAAAAGGAAACAATTTTTCAGTAGTAGGAGGATTTCTTTCTCCGGACATGAGGTTGTCCCTTACCTTTATCTTCTTCTTGGGGAAGCCATTATGTTTTCTTCCGATCTCTCATCTCTTCTCAATCTTCGACAAGCAATGGTATTTTGAGTGAGGATGAAGATGAAAGGTCATCTATATGAGGTATTCCTATTATGAGATGGATCGATCAGGCTTGTGGCTATTCCTTCCAGCATGATTTTCTCTCTCCCACCCATCTCCATGAGTTGCTTTCTATGATTGGTTGCATGCCTATTTATGCTCATCATGATTTTGTGCTTGAATTATCTTTGTTATATTACATGATTAAGCATAGGGGGAGATACCTTGATGAGATGTTGAGAAGGTGGTTGCATTGGTTGTGCGATTTCACCTGACATCACCAAGCCCTTCATTTCTTTGGGCCATGAGCCCAGGTAAGTAGGTAGGTTATTTGCTTTCTTGCATTTGCACTTGTGTGCTCATGGTAGTCTAGTTCCATTTATTTAGATTTGCATGCCCATATTTCATTTACATATTGCTTCATTTGCATTTATGCATTTTTTCTTTACTACATTTTCTTAATCATATCATATGTTAGTTAGAAGTTTTTGAAAAAATTGCAAAATTTTCTTTTAAAATAATTGTCAATTTTTAATTTTTTTATCATATGAATAAAGGGGTGAGTGCGCTAACTTCGATATCCCAATGTTTTATTTGTTTAAGGTATGTAGGAACATGTATTACCAAGAGATGTTGAGGTTCTCATGTGCTCTATGGTGAGTACATGTTCCTAAGTAGGAGCTATATGTTACCCCCCATTCCTAGGGGTAACTAAGGGGATGATGTCTTAAGGCTCGCAGGTTGCAAACATGGAGTGTCGAGAACCAGATGAGCAGACAGAGATCCTCCTCTTACCACACATCACCATTGATCGACAACAACATTTTCCACCACACCAACTTGGCCCATAGAGGACAAAATGTCTTGCTTCATGAGGTAAAAATTCCAGTCTCATGGTAAGTGTCATTTTAATAATTAAAGCATTTGAACATGTTTTTAAGGGTCCTTTCTTGATTTTGAAAATGTTTGCTTAGAAATTATGCCTTTTGCCTCATTTCACCTTGGTGGTTGACATGGTGTCCTAGTAAGTGGGTCACCCTAGAGAACATGATTGATAATAGGAGGTCTCCTTGAAGGTTCATCGTACCATTCCCACATATACTCATCACTTTTCGTACTTCTCCCTTTCATTTCCTCATCTTTTGGGTTTTCGGGCATATTGACCCAAGAAGGGCTTGTACCTCATTTAATGGGAAGAAGGGGATAAAGGCCTAGAGGCTTGTAGCTGGAAAAAGATAAAATCCAATAAATTATCATCCAGATGCTCACCCTAAGGTCCTGAGAGCAATGAAATGATTCTCCGCAAAATTCAAGGACTTGTAAAATAAAACACATAACTAAATGTCCCGCTTGTTGAGGGAATGCATTTGCAATGTATTTTACTTTCCCTACACATGATACTCAATGTGTTCCTAACTTCAAGTGGCATTGTGGTACTCTTTACTTTCCCTTGCATATAGTACTCAATGTTCGTACCTTAATCAATTAATGGCAAATAAAGGGCTTGGAATAAAGTTGCATTGAAAATGAGGATGCAACACACCCTCTACAAAGGCACCCATAAATGAGACAATATGAGCCCTTTTATGTCAAGAAACCCCATGCCCAAAAGTCACACCCCCATCCACATCATACTCTTTTACATGACTTAGAGAGAGTCTTCTTGGGAAACACTCCTTGATTTACCCAATAGGGCACCTTGACAACCTTCCCATACTTAAATTTGGAAAGTTGTATAAGGTCTTTGAGCATTTGTTTATTTTGAAAAGGGGGTATTTGATGCACATGTTTAGGTGGTTCTTTTATTAGATATGGCTTACTTGGCATGATACTTTTGACTTGCTAACCTTTGGAGGGCATACTTGTTTGTCTTTGTAGGGCCTTGCTAGGTGAAAGCTTGTTCATGGAGGCACAAGGTCATTTGGACCTTCATAGGGAAATGAATCCCACATGTTGGATGATGCACCCCCTCTCATTGGACACATGGGAGGATGAACATTGCCTTTGGAGGTACTTGGACACGATGAGATGATCACATTGTGGCCCCTTGCACCTTAACATTGGCCTTTGGAGGCCTAAAATGTCACCTTATATTCCCCAGACGTCACATGGAGGTTAGGGTTTTTGATGGGGTTTCATGGTTTGATAGTGATGTGATGTGGTTTTATGGAGAAAGAGACACATGGTATGCACCAAAGAACTTGATGAAAACACACATGGCCTTTGGAGGCCCAATGAATTCCATGATGAGGCAAATTGTTTCACTTTGGAGGCTTACATCACCCTTATAGGGCATGACGTCACCCCTAAAGGGGAAATTACTTTATGTAATAAGTTTTCTCTATTATTTCCCCCACACCCACCCTCATATATGAGGGTGGGGGTGGAGGGAATAATAGAGAAAACTCATAATATAAGGGTGGTGGGAATAATAGAGAAAACACATTTTGTATTTTAAAGTTATAAAGGAAAATTTGTGAGGTCGGCCTCCTCAAATTATAAAAGTGGAAAAAATTGTGTGGAAAATTTGTTTAGAGTGATCTCATATAAATAGAGATCACTCTCATTTAATTTTATCATAACTCTCTTGAGAATTACATGCTCATTGGGTGAAATTGTTATGACCCAACACCTTAAAAATGATAAGAAATCAATAAAATTCAGTCCACTCTGAGGGGGAAACCTCCTTTACAATATATAAATTTTAGAACAAAATATGAGATGAGATAAGATGATCCTAATACTAGATATCCTTGATATATATATAGGAGACAAAGGGTTACAATTATAATGAAAGGGTGCAAAGAAGGGTTCTAGCCGACCTACTAGAAATGTAATAATTCAATATCTAGGGCATAATAATGGGTTTTATACATATCATGGGGCTTTGTCTAGGTCTTAACATGCACGTCCCCTTCAAACAAGTGTTGTCCTCAACACTTGTATAACCACGGATGCTTCTACATGAAGAACTCATCTTCCCATGTTGCCTCTTCCACTAGTAGGTTCTTCCATTTGACGAGGTACTTTGTATTTGCTCTATTTCTCAACTGCTTAATTCTCGTTTCAAGGATTGTTTCTGGCTCTAGTATGATTTTCCCTTCTTCATTGAGCTCCGGTAAAATTGTTTGGACCAGGATCTTGTTGTCGATGACCTTCTTTAAGCAAGAAACATGGAATATTGGATGTACACGTGAAGATGGAGGCAACTCCAATTTGTAATCCATACTTCCAATCCTTTGCAAAACCTTATAGGGGCCATAATATTTGGGTGCTAGATTATTGTCCTTCTTTTTTTACTTGAGGGACATTTGTTTGTATGGTTGTAGCCTTAGAAATACCCAATCCCCCACCTCAAATTCCCTTTCCCTGCGATGTTGATTTGCTTGTTGTTTCATCCTATTTTGTGCCATAACCAAGTTGTCCTTCAACAATTTTAGGACCTCTTGTTGGTTCCCTATGTGGTCCTCCACTGCTTGAACCTTTGTATTCCTTTTCAAGGGTGATGTTTTGGATAGAGGGTGATATCCATAAAGTGCCATAAATGGGGACATTTTTTATGAAATATGGAAGGATGTGTTGTATCACCATTTTGCTAAGGGCAATTATTTGACCCATTGTGTCTGTTTATCGGATGCAAAGCAGCGAAAATATCTGTCTAGACATTTATTCGCAATCTTAGTTTTCCCATCAGATTGAGGGTGCTAAGATGAACTATGAGTCAATTGAGTACCAAAACAAGAAAATAATTCAATCCAAAAATTTCCTGTGAAAATTGGGTCTCTGTCACTTACAATAATCTTGGGGACTCCATGTAGTTTTTGAACTATTTCCATGAATGTTGTTTCTATTGTGCTTACTTTAAAATGATGAGAAATAGAGAAAAAATGGGCATACTTTTTTATTCAATCCACTACTACCATGATGACAGTCTTTCCTTATGATTTTGGTAAACCTGTAATAAAATCCGTAGAAACTTCTTCCCAACGTTGGCTTGGTATAGCTAATGGTTGTAGGATACCTGGAGTCTTGGTTGTCTCTCCCTTATTCTGTTGACAGACCAGACATTCCAACACAAACCTTTGAACATCATTTTTAAGACCTTCCCACATAAATTCCTTCTTGACCCTGTGGTATGTTTTCAAGAATCCTGAATGTCCCCCTATAGGAGAAGTGTGCAATTCCAGAAGGATTTTTTGTTTGAGTTGGGAATTCTTACATAAGTATAGGCGATCATGATACCATAGCAAATTATTCTTCCATATAAACTTTTCTACTGAACTGGGGTCTTCATGTAGTTTTTTAATGATCTTGCATACCTCTTGATCTTGATTCCATCCTATCCTTGCTTCTTCCACCCAATCCGATTGCGGCATAGAAATATCACATAGTGAACCTTTTGTTTCTTCTTCTTTCCTGGAAACGACATCTGCCACAACATTATGTTTTCCTTTTTTGTATATAATTTCAAAGTCATAACCCAACATCTTTGTAACCCATTTTTGTTTCTCTTCTGAAGATAATCATTGCTCCAAAAAGTACTTCACACTGTCATGATATGTTCTTACCTTGAAGTGTCTCCCTATTAGGTAGGGGCGCCATTTATGTACTACATGTAGTATGGCCAACATTTATTTTTCATAAATGGGTTTTACTAAGCTTTTCCCTTTAAGTTGTCTGCTTTCAAATGCAAGGGGCCCTCATTCCTGCATTAAAATTGCACCAATTCCATGGCATGAGGCATCACAATCCACAATAAAAAAAATTGTGAAGTCAAGTGTGGTCAAGACAGGGGTTGTAAACATAGCCTCCTTAAGCTTTTCAAAAGCTTTAGTTGCTTCTTCTATCCAAGAAAATGCTTCTTTTTTTTAATAATGTTGTTAGAGGTGCTCCTATTTGACCATAGTTCTTGACAAACTTGCGATAATAGCTTGTCAATCCTAAGAATCCTCTAAGTTTCTTTAAGGTTTTGGGAATTAGTCATTCCCTTATAGCTTTAATTTTGTTAGGGTCCACTTTTACACCTTCATGAGATACAATATGACCCAAATATTCCACTTCTTGAACCCCAAAGGAACACTTGGAAGGATTTGCATAAAGTTGTTTCTCTTCCAATAGTTGTAATACTTTGTCAACATGTTGTACATGCTCTTCCCGAGATTTGTTGTAGATTAGTATGTTATCAAAAAATACTAACACAAATTTTCTAAGGAAGGGCTTGAAAATGGAATTCATCAAGCTTTGAAATGTTGAGGGTGCATTAGTCAGTCCAAATGGCATAACCAAAAATCCATAATGACCTTCATGTGTTCCAAAAGATGTTTTAGGAATGTCTTCATGTCTCATTCTGATTTGATGATATCCCAAATGAAGATCCAACTTAGTAAAGAATTTTTCTCCATGTAATTAATCTAATAATTCATCAATGACAGGGATAGGAAACTTATCTTTGATGGTCATTTTGTTGAGTTGTTTATAATCTCGACACATATGCCATGAGCCATCCTTTTTTGTAACCAACACCACTGGTGAAGAGAAAGAACTTTGTCTATGTTGAATGATGCTAGCCTCTAACATTTCCTAGATCATGCATTCAATCTCACTCTTATGTGCATATGGATACCTGTAAGGCCTAATGTTAGATGGTACACTTCCTGGCTGCAAATGAATAGCATGGTCATGGTCTCAAGTAGGTGGAAGACCCTTAGGCATTTCACTAAATACCTTGGAATGATTGTTGATAATTATTTGGAGATCTGGTGGAGCTGGGGCTATAGATGTTTGAACATCAAGTGAGCACAATTGTGCAATTACACCCTGGTGTCCTTTTTTGATTAGTTTTCCATGCTATTAGAGCTTATCACTTTAGAGGGTTTCCCTTGGATACCTCTAAGCTCATTTTCCTTTCCATTTGAGGAAAATCTCATAAAAACATTTTGAAAATCAAAGGCCATTGTTCCCACTGATTGCAACCATTGGACCCCTAATACAACATTAACACCCCCCATTTGGATGGAAATCATGGGGCTATACAAAAAATACTCCCCCATGTTGAGCTTAATACTATGGCATTTCCATGGACAATTTATGGTACCTCCATTGTGCTTATAAATCTCTTGTAAATAAACCCCAAGTGTAGTGATATAAAGGGGGTTGCCTTTTCACTATCCATTGATACCATTGATATGGTTTTATCTCAAAGTTCAAGGTTGCTATGTGCATCCTTTCCTTATCATCCATAATATTATGTAGTTCAAAATGTTGGTCTATTTGGTTCACCCAAGTAAATACCTTTGTACCATCAAACTTATTTAATTCAATTTTGGGAAAGTTGAATTTAGGACCCCCACCAGAATTAACTCCACAATTAGAGTTAGATTCACTATATGGCTTATTATTGGCAGTTTGTTCCACATGAGTACTACCTTTATTTTCATGAGTCCATTCCATTTTGATGTCTCCTTTAGGGAATCTCCCATCTATATCTTGAGATACCAAGGAAGACATATTTTGCATTTCCTTCATGGAATTTTGTATTTCTCTTTTTTTATGTCTTTCTTATTTTCTTCCATTTTATTTTCCATATCATCCATCTTGTTTTTCATGCCCTCCATATTGTTTCCCATGCCATTCATCTTCCCTTCCATTACTTGAATTTGTCTGTGTGAGTTTACCCAATTATTATACTTTTCACTCACATTCTTAATATGTTCCTCCAATTTGGACAACCTATTATGTATGTCCTCATTTTCTTCTTGAGTCATAGATGAGACTTTTGGAGGTTTCATAGGTGTTGTCACCTTTTTTGGACCCATATAAAGTAATAATAATAATACTCCTCTATTCTATATTTATCACAAGTTTCAAATCACCCGCAACAAATATTCCAAAAATAATTATGCCAATTGTAAGTTACGTACCTTTAAAAACCTTAATTTGGAGTTTGTCCTCTTGGCTGACCTTTATTCTGGTGTATCTCTAAAATTTTGGCCCTTTTGGGTCTTAACTTTTATTTTTTAGTTCTATGATATGTCCTCTCTGCAATGCCATAGGTCTAATCAAAATTGGATGTGCCAAGTGGAAGTTATGGTAACTTCCCCACACCTTGCTGATTTTTGTCCCTTCCAGGAGAGCGTACTTTTAAAGATTGCCAAGAGCACAATATATGATATTTGATTTTGAAACTTGCACCTGAAATACTACAAACTGTCCATTGTCCAATGCAACTAGTCTCACTTAATTTGTATACTCATTGAAGAAGATAACATTGTTTTACTCGGAACACATGTTTAAGACTGGTTAATATGACTAGTCAGATACCCTATCTTACACAGGGTGTATCTACAAAAGTAGGATGACCCAGAAGCTGAAATTTTTATCACAACTACCTTGATAATTTCTATGAATATCCTCTGAGTTTCAGTGTCTGAAATGTTACAGAAATTTTTTTATAGCGAGAATTCCGCGATGACTAAATTTGGGATGATTCCAGAACCCTATCTTAAAAAGGATATATCTCCAAAAGTGTAAGTCCTCGGGAGATTAAATTGGAACCCCACATACCTTGATCTGTCTACTAAATATCCTCCAAGGGACTTCTTCTGAAATGTTGTAGAAAAAATGTTATAGAAAAAATTTCAAGGTGTCTTAGATGCAGAAGCGAAACCCCAAGACCTTGAGCTCTGATACCAAATGTTATGACCCAATGCCATAAAAATGACAAGAAATCAACGAAATTCAGTCCACTTCGAGGGGGAAACCTCCTTTACAATATGTGAAATTCATAACACAATATGAGATGAGATAATATGATCCTAATACTAGATCTTCTTGATATATATAGGAGACAAAGGGTTACAATTATAATGAAAGGGTGCAAAGAAGGGTTCTAGTCGACCTACTAGAAATGTAATAATTCAATATCTAGGGCATAATAATGGGTTTTATATATATCATGCGGTTTTGTCTAGGTCTTAACAAAAAAAAATTCCCTACTTGGGCAATTCGCTCTATCTCTCTCTTGATGCTTTGTGGACGCTTCACTTGTCTATTGGAGGAAAAGGCTAAGATGTTATCTCTTGATGTTTGTCTCTTTGCAATTGCGATGGAATATTCTCGATAAAGAAGGGATTTTCATGTTATCTCTTGAATTTGGTTAGGAATTTTCTGCATATTGTGTTGTTTCTTCTTGTTTCAAGGTTAATCTATTTAAATCTTTGGAGGAGTACAAAGGCATACACCCTCCATCAAGATCTATCCTTATTGTCATTGAAAGAGATATTTTGCA
Organism: Picea glauca; assembly: GCA_000966675.3. Taxonomy (NCBI): domain Eukaryota; kingdom Viridiplantae; phylum Streptophyta; class Pinopsida; order Pinales; family Pinaceae; genus Picea; species Picea glauca. The sequence goes on along the minus strand of JZKD02S0291119.1, from coordinate 186,880 downwards.
AAGATTGCTACACGGAGTAAAAGGGCTTACACCCTTGTAGATTTACCTTGCTAGGGATTGTTTTCTCTAGGGAGTAAAAAGGCTTACACCCATAGAGAAGTAATAAACCCTAGCTCATATACAAGAGACTCCATTAACCCAATTGATAAGGCACTAATCTACTTGCATTGGAGACTGTATATTCATCCATTGATAAACGTGATTTCTTGAGATATTGCAATTGTTCAAGTTGGAATTTATTCTTCATGATATAAGCTTTCTTGTGCCCTAGGGGCATCTTGATTGGTCAAGTGATTCTCATTGTTGTTATAAATTTATGTTACAGCCATTAGGGCTGCAACAAACTCATCTTTATCCCTTTGTTTACTCACTATTATACCGCTAAGATTCACTTGCAAGTTGCCATAATTAATCTACTAGTTATTATTTATCTATAGTTATTATCACTATTATACCACTAAGATTCATCTCCACATTTGACTTTGACCTATATGGGTACCTCTCATATTCTTTCACTTTCCATCTCAATCCCCCTAGGGTCACCCGAGATTCCCCCCTTGTGTTGATTTCATCATCACTAAAGTGAGGGGAGTGTGTATCTGAGGTGATAATGAGTAAATACTCCCATAGTTGTCACACCTTTGTGGTTTGGGTTGGGCTTTTCCCAAGCTAAAATCTGTGCAGTAACAAGTTTGACCAAAAAAGAACATTCTGCCCTTATTTTATTTCCCTGAACTCGTAGTCCTGAATGAGGGAGTGATTTTGCCATGCTGTGTTCCAAATAAGTGATCCCTCTTTCTGTTCATTCCACCTAATAAGTTGCTCTTCTGCCATTGTTGTTGTATATTTGTGTCACCACATTTTGGCCCATAAGTCTCCTGGTTTTTTGAGCTATCTCCACCATATTTTTGCACCCATCTCCTGATTTAGAGTTTGATAATCTCACAAGCCTAAGCCCCTATCTATCTTGGGCTTATAAAACTCTTCCCAATTGACAAGGGCCCATTTCTTTCCTTCTTTGATACCTTTCCTTAGGAATCACCTTTGGATGCTTCTAATGGTCTTAAGGACAGAATTAGGAGTGGCTAGAGAAAAAATATATATATAGATCGAAATGGTTTGCAAGACCAATTTAAAGAGGATTAATCTACCAGCCAGGTTTAATGTATGAAAGGTCTAAGAAGAGAGCCTTTTTCTAAGGCTGCTAATAATCCTTCCCAAGAGCTATTCCTGAGCGCATTGTCAATGAGAGGGATGCCAAGGTATTTGGATGAAAGAGAACTCCTTTTGAAGCCAAGGATACAGGTAATGAAAGATTGGACAATGTGGTGAGTGTTAAAGAAGAAGATTTGAGCCTTATCTGTGTTGATGGAGGTGCTTGATGCATCACTGAAGCCTTGAAGTATTTCAAGAATACATCAAGCTTCTCGAACTATCGGGGTGCCCATCATCATGGTATCGTAAAAAAACTAGGCGTGGGAAATGGGGGGGTTCAACCCTTCCAAAGAGAGGCCTTTAAGAGAACCTTATGCTATGGCAGCTTTGATATATCAACTTAGACCCTCTGCCATGATTACAAAGAGGAAGGGTGAAAGAGGGTCACCTTGTTGGATTCCTTAACAAGGGAAAAAGGGCGCAGAGGGGACTCCATTGACTAGGATATAAAAAAAGGTTGAGGAGGTGTGATTCAAGACCCAATTTACCTATTTTTCTCTAAAACCCAAGGCAATGAGGATGGCTCTCATATACTACCAACTAAGTTTGTCAAAATCCTTAGAGAGGTCAAGTTTGATGATCATGCCAGGGGTTCCAAAGGTTTTCAGAGAATGAATGACTTCATGAGCTAAAATGACACTATCCAAAAATTTGACGTCCCCCGACATAACTTGTTTCCTCATGAGAAAGTATGTCAGAGAGAAGAGGTTTAGTCGGAGATAAAATACCTTATTGATGGTTTTTTAGATAATATTGTAGGGCGTTATAGGGCAGAATTGCTTGGGATGAGATGACCGCTCCTCTTTTGGAATCGGAGTGAGGAAAGTTGCATTGAGGGCTAAGAGAATAGGGCCTAGATGTCAAACCTCTTCCCAAACCAAGTGCCGGTAGTAGTGGAAAAATTTTATAGTAAAGTTGACTGGACTTGGGGATTTTCCAACAGGCATTTCCTTGATTGCATGATCCACTTTGTCCAAGGTGATAGGTCTTAGGAGAGACGCATTTTGGTTAGCCAAGATCAGTGAAGGAATGCAATGGGTGATTTTAGTTATATTTTTTAATCTATTTAGGCATGGTTATGTGAGAAGGTTCTCATAATAATTGACAAATTACCACTCTATATCAGCATGGGTTGTGACTTCCTGACCCTGTTGTTGGCACAGGGGCAGACCCAGGGTTCAGCTCCAAGAGCGCACCAGTAATCCCTAACTACTGGCCCTTTCAGCAACACCTGCGAAGTAGATGCAGTCTCACCTGAAGCAATTATGAGGGGGTTGCAGGACAAAGATGTCTACAACCAAAGGGAATATCAAGTGGATCTAACACAAGAACAACACAACATTCATATATCACTTATCAACTTAGATCTATTTTGCACATCTACTTATCAGATCTAAAACAGTACTGCAATCACAGTATATCAATGACAGATACAAAATACCAATCACACACAACACAAAATATACGTGGTTCACCCTCTCTCTAGGGCTACGTCCACAGAACTGTGCTATAATATATTGAGGTAAAGCATACAGTTCTTGTCTATGCTCTTAGCTAGCAGATCCTCTTTCTTCTCCTCTCTTTCTCTCCCCTCCCTACGCACCCAACTGCAGGGTTGATCTTCGCACCCAGCTTGAGATCTTACAATACCAGAAGGCTCTCATTCTCAACACTTCTCTCTCTCAATACAATACTCATTCACATCAACAATACAACTAGATCAATAGCAATATCATACCAACCTAATTTTCCAAACCGACCCAGGTCCTTTAGACCTTTATTTATACATTACAATAGCTCACCAACAGCCTTAGGCCGAAACCTAGGTGTCCAAAACCCTAGATACCAAAACCCTAGGTGTCTAAACCCTAGGTCAACTTGATCCATATTTTCAGGGCTTCGCCAGCCTGTCTTTACTTTCTTCTTGCGCGGTGCTCCAAAGCATCCAACGGTGGCTTTTTCCGCTTGCTAAGTTGTCCACGATCCTTCTTCCTTGCTTATATGTCATCCCCGATCTCCTCGTCCAACGCCTTTCTTTCTCGGGCTTCGCTCCATCTTTTATGCTCTTTTGTTCACTTCGACCCAATAACAGTCACTATGTCTTCCGCGCAATTCACATTCTCCCTTTTCTTCCTTGATCTTCGCATACTTCCATAACCAAGGGCCAACAGGACCCCAACACTCACCTGTGACTCGTCCCGAGGCACTTCATATCTGAGCTCCATGTTTTACTTCGACTCCAGGCTATGCAATACAACCTCTGTGTTCTACTCTTTGCCTCCTCTCCATCCCTTGTGCAGACTACCTTTTATGTGTCTGGTACCCAGTTTCAACTGCACCTGGTACCTAGACCCTTTTCTTCATCCTTTCAGTGAGAGTTGCGAAGCAGTTGGTTGTCATAGTACAACTTCAGTTGGCTCCCATTCACTAATCCTTCCTTCCATTCTCCATTCAGAGTCTTCAATTGCGCAGCTCCTCCCTATGTAACATAAGTGATCTCGTATGGCCCTAGCTAATGTGTTCTGAACTTCCCAGTATGTTTTATGAACTTGTTGTCATATACTAGTACTAGATCACCTTGTTTGAATGCCTTGTTCTTGATGTGCCTATCATGATAGGCCTTCTCTCATTCCCTCTGAACTTGTTGATGGAATCCTGCACTGAATCTGTCTTCTTCCAATTCAACCAACTGTGCAAGCTTCTCTTGAACAACGCCAAGGTCATCCATATCTGTAAAGGCAACAATTCTCAGGCTTGGTACCAGATATTCCATTGGAACAACAACTTCAAGACCATATACCAACTTGAAAGGGGTCTGCAATGTTAGCTTCTTGCAAGTAGTTCTATAGGCCCATAACATTGCTGGTACTCTTTAATCCCAATCATCTCTGTTCACACAGCAAATCTTGGTTAGTGTTGTTTCCAAGATCTTGTTGAATGCTTCAACTGTCCCATTTGCTTATGGATGCTACGGTGTGCTCTTCTGATGGTGGACTGTAAATTCTTCAGTCAAGGCTTCAATTGTCTTATTGATGAAATGTGTTCCTTGATCACTCATCAGGATCTTTGGGCATCCAAACCTGGTTATGATGTCATCAAATATAAAGCACACAGTTGTAGTTGCACTACAGTCCTTGACTGCTCTTGCTTCAGCCCATCTAGTCAAGTATTTTGTTGTTGTAATTATGTACCTTGCTCCTGTACACTTTCCTGGTGGATTTATAGGTCCAACGAAGTCAATGGCCCATTTTTCGAATGCTTGTAGGGTCAGTTGTGGTGCTAATGGAATTTCATCTCTTTTGGATTGTTTCCCAACTCTTTGGCATACATTGCAGGCTCTGGAATAGTCTTTAGCATCTCTGTGTAAGGTAGGCCACCAAAGGCCGGCTCTAATAACCTTCTGCGCGGTTGTTTTCCCTGCATAATGTCCTCATGTGATGCCTTCATGAGTTTCTGCAAGGATCAGTGGTCGTTCTGCCTCCATAACACATCTTTGCAATATCTCATCTAGTCCCATCTTGTATAGATGTCCGGCTATAAGTGAGAAATATGCAGCGCGCACCACTAGTTGTTTCTTCTGAGGAATTGTATACTCACTGGGTGCCATTCCTGTTGATAGGAATTGCACTATCTCTGCGAATTCGTCATCGATATTTCTAATGGCGAGTAGTTGTACATCTGGTAGCGTATCTTCCAAATTAGTTGGTTCTTCTCCATGTTCCAACCTTGATAAGTGATCAGGACCCTTGTTCATTCTCCCTGGATTTACTATGATCTCAAAATCATATTCTTGAAACAGCAGAAGCCATCTGCATATTCTCCCCCCCAACGTTGTCTTATTGACTAGGTACTTCATCGCAGAGTGATCAGTAAACATTTTGAAGTGTCCTCCCAACAAATAGTGGTGAAATTTCTACAGTGCATACACCATGGTTAATCCCTCTCTTTCAATAGTGGTATAATTAATCTCAGTTGTAGATAGCTTACTACTAGAAAAGGCTAACAGGTGGTCAATGTCTCATGTTCCTGGTTGTGTTAGCATAGCTCCCAATGGATGATGCATCGACATGCACATGAAACTCCTTGGTCCAATCTGGGAAAACCAGAATGGGCGCAGTAACCATTTTCTGTTTTAGTGTGTCGAAGCTCTGTTGGCATTCTTTTGTCCAACTAAACTGACAATCCTTCTTCAACAACTTCTCCATGGGCGTTGTAATCTAAGCATAGCCCTTAATGAACTTTCTGTAGTAGCCTGTGTGTCCCAACGCAGTGCGCAGCTGTTTGAATGACGTAGGAGGGGGTAGATCAACTATAATGACAATTTTGGATGGATCTACCAGCAATCCTTGCTTACATACAATATGACCTAACAAAACTCCAAATGGTGAAAATAAAATACATTTATTCAGGTTTAAAACAATTTGACACTGCCTGCATTTATCCAACATTAGCCTTAGACATTCAATATGGTTTTTCAATAAGCTAAAAATAGTCCAATCATCAAAGTATGCTTCTAAAAATTTATGCAGAAATTCCTTGAATGCTTCGAACACCACACTAGAAAAGATGGTTGGGGCATTCTTCAATCCGAATGGAATCACTGTATATTGGTAGGATCCCCATTATGTTGCAAATGTGTTCTTATGGCAGTCTTCCTTGGCAATCTAGATCTGATGGTATCCTGAAAATCCATATGTAAAAGAATATACTTCCTGGCCTCCCACATTATCTAACACTTCATCAGTGAATGGTGTAGGGAAGGGTTCATGCAAACAAACATCATTCAGCTTCTTGAGATCTACGCATATCTTGATTTCTCATGTTTTCTTGTCTTGCACCACCATAGGGCTTATCCACTCTAACTCTTCGACAGGTTCTATAATTCCTACTTCCAGCATTATGTCAAGCTCAATCTTCACTTTCTCCTTATATTTAGGATTTATTCTGTAAGGTCTTTTTTTTATTGGTCTAGCATCTGGCTTCAAAGGGATCCTCATCTCTCCCATAGGCCCTTTAATGCCCTTCATATCAGTGAACTTGGTTGGAAACAAGTCCTGATATTCATGCAGTAACTCTGTAATTTTATCAATGGTATCATCATCCCAATAATCTCCAATGTTTGCAAACTTTGGTGTTTGCTCTGTTCCAATATTGAATTTCTTGATCTTGATCGGTTGTCCAATGAATGGTAGCTCAACCCCTGGTCCTTCCACATCTCTCTGGCCTTATGTTTATGCGATGTTCACCTTCCTTGAATCATCGTCTTCATCGGTATTGATGTTGTAACAGCCTTGTCGTTTTTGGAGAGGCGCAGTCCATTCATCCTCTTCCTGTTCTAACGGAAGGATAGATACCTCCACGAATACTTTCTGTCTCACAACCTATAGTTCTTGATCTACTGAAGGATATTGACTTTCAAATAAGAAGGTAGTTACAAAATTTTGAGTCATACCTTCCCAATCTGTGGTGATGAGGCGCAGTTCTACTTGGAGGTACCAGTTGATAGGTGTTGTGTCCAGCGTGTTAATGAATTTGTGCACCCGTTTTTCTTGAGGAACGTTGCTCCAGGCTTCCTCACAGCTTCTCAAATGGCCCTTTGGGCAGCTTCGACCTGTGTAGCGAACTTCGCAGCCTTCTACTTGTGCTAAGAATCGCGTTGTCATCTGAGTACGAAATTGTACCCAATCTGTAATATTGTTTTTTTGTGTCCCCCTCCATCTTGATGGTGTGGCTTTCAAGGCCTCATCCATTGCCAACAACC
>JZKD02S0291119.1:161337-175439 GCA_000966675.3 Picea glauca | reverse complement strand
GACACCAAATCTCAGCCACCCATCTAATCTAATCTCATCCGTTAGATTAGAAAACTCCTCACCTTCCCTCATGAGGTTGATTAAGGCAAGTGGGCGCACCCATTCTTGGGTAAGAGGAAAAAGAAGAAGAAGTTGAAGAAATCTTGGTGAGAGGCCAAGAGGCTCTTGGTGAGATGCCAAGAGCAAGAGAAGTTGATGCAGCAACAGTCTTGTTGAGAGAGCAAGAGACTCTTGGTGAGATGCCAAGAGAAAGGGAGTTGCAGCATTCTTGTTGAGAGAACAAGAGAGAGCAAGAGAGAGGTTGAGCTGAGAAAAGAGACAGCATTTGCCGAAGGAGAGCACGCATCCCAAAGCAAAGAGAAGTACAGATTTCAGACAACAAGGAAGAACAGGCCGTACCGTACGAATTTGTGGAGGTCATACAGCATGTAATGTGCACAGAAATTGAGGAGGACAACAGCTGTAATTTCTGAGAGTATTGGCATGCATTCCAAGGCTGCCATACAACATTTGTTGGCACAGAAATTAAGATGCTGAAACACCAGGCTGTAGCATATGCTGATGCTGAAACACCGCTGTGAGCAGATGTTGAAACACCAGGCTGTAGCATATGCTGATGCTGAAACACCGTTGTGAGCAAATGCTGAAACACCAGGCTGTAGCATATGCTGAAACAGTGTTGAAACTAAGTTTGGCAATTAAATTTGACTGAAAAATCAGTGAGACTTAAACTGGGTGGGATTTTGAAAAATTAACAATCTTCCCTTGGGTTATTCTATCTTCTCCTGTGACAACGCCTCCTCTTGTTATAAAAGAAAATCTAGGGTCTTCTCCGCGAGGTTCATCATATATCAGTTGCACTTGCAGGTTCTACTGAGGTCCTCATCTTTCTTGAAGCTCGGTAGAAAGAAGCTCGGCTAGCAGCACAAGAAAATCTTCTATAACATGGTCAAACGAGTTACAGTAGTTGCAAGTGGTACAAGGGTTCTGGTAATCCCTCACAAGGTGTCCTGGTTGTGCATAGTTATAACAAATGATCTGTCTTTGGCCTCGACCCATTCATCCTCCTCGTCCTCTTCCTCTGAATCCACCACGAGGATTGAAGTTTCCTCTTCCTGGAGAGTTGTACTGCGTAGTGTTTCATTCTTGTTGTACTTCACTGTGAATCTTATATATGTCTCTTGACCTTTCATCTATGAGATCATAAGCCCTACAATCCCTATCATCATGTCCTACGGACTTACAGAATGTACAATACAAATTTGTAGGTGTCTGAACATACTTTTGCATGTAGTAGCACTCACCAGTACAATGTTTGTTCCTGCATACCTCGCACCAGGGTAAGGTGACTTGCTTCAAGGGGCTTGGAGCTCCAGAAGCCAGGTATTCATTGAATAGAGGGCAGTGTTTCTTTTCATGGCCTTATGATCTACATCTGACACACCATATGTCTTCTCTTTTATCTTTTCCCTTGTCTTTCTTCATATCTTCGACCTGCAGAGACAAACTAGTTAGTTGACTCAATATCTGGCTCATACCTGAGTTGGATTCTCCCATAGGGGTTGATTATAGCTTCATGGCGATCTCCAATGCTTCAGCCTGTGAAGCAATCTTCTGTTGCATCAGGGGAACTCTGATGTATGGTAGAAGGGCAGCAATGAACCATTCCTTGTTATGTTCGTCTAGGATCTGAAAAGTCAATTGGCCTGTTAAGGTCTTGAACCTCTGAACGAACTCCCAAACTGGTTCGACCACCTTTTGCTTGATCTCTTTCAGCTCTGTGATACATTGGGATTCTGACTTAGGTTTCTTGAATTCTGCAATCAACGCGTTCTTGATTTGATTCAATGGCTTAGGCTGTGCAAGTCCTTGGACAAGTTTCATGTACCAACTCAATGCGCAATCTCTGAGAGTCGTATTGAACTGGGTTCTTTTGACTGCTTCATCCGTGGCATTCTTAATATTCCATACTGCTTCACATAGAAACCAGTGTTGATTAGGATCTTTAGATCCATCTCCCCTAAATATAGGGAGTCTCATCTCATCTGCCATAGATCTTCCTAGGGTTCCTGACTGAATATGTGGTGGACTACTATTGACAATTCTCTGGACGCTCTGGTGATTGGGATTACTCTGGTTGTTTAATATTGAATCAATGGGAAGGATAACAGTACTTACTTCAATGGTCTACGTAGTTTCTGAGGTTTCAGGTTCTCTTCGACGAAGCTCTCCAGCTTTTCCTTCCTCTGCCCTAGCGGGTTCTGAATGTTCTTCGTATGTTAGTTCTGCTTCTTCTCCACTGTAGAAACCTTCCTCCCCATAGTTTTTCTTAAACAGGTTCACAAGATGAACTTCTCTGAATACTCTCCCACTGCGTGTATGTCCAACTTTTGTGTCGTTGTCGCTGCTTGAATTCTCGAACATTAGCCTTTCTTGATCCGACCAATCTATTGTATCTTCAAGATGTTCTTCTCATGAAATAGCATCTTGATTCTCAACTTCAGAAAATGAAAAAATTTCCCTCGAGGTCCATTGAAAAAATATCTCTCGGCTTGGCTATACAATTCTACTCTATCAACAACAAACTCTGTGATGTACCCTCCAATGGTAATATCAAACCAATGATCTATTGTTTGTGATGCGGTGTTATCAACTCTCTTGACCTTCTTGATCAACTTCGATGTCCAAGCCACAAGAAGTCTAGATCGGATCTCAAACTAGGTATCTGCTAATCTATCTAGCCACTCATATAGCTCTTGATGGATTCCTCCAAAGAAATCTCGTGAATACCGGTAAAGATATATTTCTCTAACTAGTCCTCTGAACTAAGATTAGGGTTCTTGTTCTGGGCTTCAGCGAAGTCCTTTTCTTGATCTTCTATCCACTTTTGAATCTCTGTCTTCGATGGAAACCACCTTGACATTCCCTTAAAAAGATTCATGTCCCGGCAAAAGAACCATTTGTTGGCACAGGGGCAGACCCAGGGTTCAGCTCCAAGAGTGCACCAACAAGCCCTAACCATTGGCCCTTTCGGAAACACCTGCGAAGCAGATGCAGTCTCACCCAAAGCAGTTATGAGGGGGTTGCAGGACAAATATGTCTACAACCAAAGAGAATATCAAGTGGATCTAACACAAGAACAACACAACATTCATATATCACTTATCAACTTAGATCTATTATGAACATCTACTTATCAGATCTAAAACAGTATTGCAATCACAGTATATCAATGACATATACAAAATACCAATCACACACAACACAAAATATACGTGGTTCACCCTCTCTCTAGGGCTATGTCCACAGAACTGTGCTATAATATATTGAGGTAAAGCATACAGTTATTGTCTGCACTTTTAGCTAGTAGATCTTCTTTATTCTCCTCTCTTTCTCTCCCCTCCTTGTGTACCCAGCTACAGGGTTGATCTTCGCACCCAGCTGGAGATCTTACAATACCATAAGGCTTTCACTCTCAACACTTCTCTCTCTCAATACAATACTCACTCACATCAACAATACAACTAAATCAATAGAAATATCATACCAACCTAATTTTCCAAACCGACCCAGGTCCTTTAGACCTTTATTTATACATTACAATAGCTCATCGACAACCTTAGGCTGAAACCTAGGTGTCCAAAAGCCTAGATACCAAAACCCTACGTGTCTAAAACCTAGGTCAACTTGATCCATATTTTCAGGGCTTCGCCAGCCCGTCTTTCCTTTCTTCTCGCGTGGTGCTCCAAAGCATCCAACGATGGCTTTTTTCTCTTACTGAGTTGTCCACGATCCTTCTTCCTTGCTTATCTATCATCCCTGATCTCCTTGTCCAACGAATTTCTTTCTCGGGCTTCACTCCATCTTTTCTGCTCTTTTGTTCACTTCGACCCAATAACAATCACTATGTGTTCCACGTAGTTCGCATTCTCCCTTTTCTCCCTTGATCTTCGCATACTTCCATAACCAAGGGCCAACACCTGCGCATCTTGAAGTTTGGTGATGTGGGTAATGTGGCATCGTTGAATCATAAATCCGTGGAAAAAATTGGTGCCCCTCCCCCGCCCTCTTTTAGCCATTTTACTTTGGACTTTTGTTTCCATAGAATTTATTCTTAGGCATTTCTTTCCTCCAACTGTTGTTTAACCTTGGCCTCTTCCTCTTGTAGTTGCTCTGAGCTTCCCAGAGTTATGAGTGTTTGTTGGATTTCCCTCATGCGATGTTCAAGATCTCGTTGGGTTTGAAATATGTTGCCAAAATTGTGTTTGTTCCATTCGTTAAGGTGTTCTTTGAAGTTCTTCAGCTTCTGTTGAAATTTGTACATCAAAGTACCATGCTAGATGGTCGCATCTGCCCACCACTGCTGCACATTCTACTAAAAATATGGAATGGGTCAATTAGAATTTCTCGAAGCGGAAAGGCTTATGATGAGAGATATTGGAGATGTAGATTCACAATTATATGGGCCAATGGTCGTATCATGTCATCAAAAAGATACTAGACTTGAAGAGAGATCCATCCAACATTAAAGGTTTTAAGAGTAGAAACCAATCTAATTTGCAGGCAATTTGTTGAGAGCCAGATCAACGGTTGGACCAAGTGAAATATCCATTAATGTTTTCTAAATATACGAGATGAAGTCTGTCAATCAGTTTTTTGAGGCTTGAACTGTCATTCTCCAGTGTGTGGATTCCCACTCTCTTCTCTTCAAAGAAAATAATGATATTAAAATTGCCTCCTAAAACCCAACACCGATTCTGGGTGATTTTGCTCAACCCTTCAAGAGTTTTCAGGAAGGATTTTTTCTCCATTTGCATGGATGGCCCATAAACATTAGTTATCAACCCGTCCATGTCTGATCCAAGAGTTGTGTATCTAGTTGAGATAGTCCACTTGGTAGTGAAAAAATTATCCATAATTTTTGTTGCCGAATTCCAGAGAATTGCAAGGCCCCCCATCGAACCTCTGGAGTCTGTATCGACAAAGTTGCCTTGTCTCCAACACCTAGCTAATATTGTGTTTTCATCCATGCCTGCACATTTTGTTTCTTGCAGAATAAGAATATCCATATTCTCCACTATTATACATTTATCGACAAACTTGCCTTGTCTCCAACACCTAGCTAATATTGTGTTTGCATCCATGCTCGAACATTTTGTTTCTTGCAGAAGAAGAATATCCAGATTCTCCACTTTTGTACATTTTTAAAGGAGTCGTTGCTTACCCTTTCCATTTAGGCCTCTAATCTTCCAAGTGATAATATTCATGAGGAATATTGGGAGGAAAGGGGGTGAAAGCTTTCTGTGATCAGTTGGATCTGACTTGAATTCACCATGAAACTTCCTACATCCTGGATTAGCTGTTGTGTAGTTTTTCTTTGTCTTTTCTTGTCTCTTGATAATTCGAGATTGTCCTTGATCAGATCTTTATGGATACCCAATCTCTAACCTAACCTAAAGGTAGCGCCAGCAGTAGAGTTGATATGAACCTTATGCTCTTGTGGAGCTGATCCAGTGGTAGACAATGCAATTCCTGCTTGCAATGTGCTTCTTCCAGACTGACCAAATTAATTTCTGCTAGTTCCTTTTCATCCAACTCAATGTCCATGTCTCCCCCTTCTTCACTATGTTGATCCACTCCCCAAGGGATGATTTGTTCTATAATGGGTTCAACAACAACTTTTGTTTTTTCTACTACCAAATCTTTGTTTTTAGGGAGTGCCTCTCCATCTATTTCCAGGTTCTCCAAGGTTTTCCCCAAGACCTCGAAGGAATTGCTAGTAGAGGGAGTCGTATTTATAGGCACACTTATTTTCCTTTGACCTAGACGATGTTTCCCTTGGACTTGGGTGAAGCCATCCTTTGATTTCTATGTCACTGTCGAATCTTGCTTAGGAGGGGCATTGAGCAGGCAGTCCCTGAATAGGTGACCATGTCCATGAAATATTCGACACCTAAAGGGGATGTGCTCGTAATATATTGTCTGGATCCATTCTTCATCATGATATTCTAAGCAGATAGATCCTGGAATAGGATTGGATATGTTCATGTACACACAGATCCTTGCATAAGAAGTGTAACACCTCTATCTTGTGGCTTCAACAGATTTCACATAGATTCCCAAAGTGTTCCCAATGCCTGCTAGGATTTCCTCCAACGAAAAATCCTGCAGGAGGGAGTAGAGCTTGATCCAAACAAGGGCATGAGTGAAGTCCTCTTTTTCTAGACTAAAGCGATCTATCCAATACCTTAGATACAACCCAATTGAGTTGAAAAAACAAGGTCCATTTTCAAAGATCCACTCGTTGTCTTCCAGATTATGAAAGATCGTTGTTCAAAAACTTCTGGAACACAACTAAAGGTCATAATGGCCATTGGGCTTCAACCAAGTTTTGATCCATCTAACCATATCTCTTTCTGAGGGCCATCGACCTAAAAATTTTCCAATAAGTGCATGATCTCTCATATATTGAGAGTTTTCTCCTACTCTTGCTATTTTAACCACATGCATTTGCGTTAATGAGGCTTGCAGAAGACATTTCTCTGGCTCCAATGCACGATCCACCTTTGGATGGGAGAATGTGGGATCAATCTCCATCTCTTTTCCTATTCTTGAATCTGAGAATGCTTCATGGTCCATAAATTGTGGCGGCAGATCAAAGGGCGACCTCTTTGATCCATTTAAACCTCTAGTCGCAACAGGCGCGACTGTCACAACTTCTCTATAGGAGGGGGCTCATGCCCCCTCAGATTCAGGCTCCATGGCATCTCTTAGGTCATCACACACTCAAAAAGACTAGTGCAGAAGTTGGGAAAATCGGGAATTTACTGAAACCCTAGGACGTGAAAAGCATCAAGAAACCCTGGCCGCAAAGCTTCTTATTTAGTATTGTTCCGAGTCAAATTTAATATGGTCACTCTTTAGATCTAACTCGATATTTTGTCTTTCTTTCAACTTTCATTGCTAAAAGGAAGAGTATGTCATCACTATTTTATATAACCTTTTGTTGACGCTTAAATTCGTTAGGACCGAAACGGTAACCTCATGAGGATGTAAACCCCCCTGCATTTTTATAGAGGTGGTACTCCTCTTTAGATTTTCTTGGGAATCCTAGATATTTAGAATGTGGGACTTGACATAAGTTCATCGTAGTAATTCAAAGAAATATAAATATTGCAAGAAAATAAAAGGAAAAATGTTTTGTTTTCTCTTTAAAAGAAAGCTCCTGAGAAAGGACCAGGAACCGAACACATACACGCATTTAAAGCAAGTAAGAAAAAACTCCTCACATCCATCATAGTTTGACTAAAGATTTTTGATCACATAAAAATTAAAAAATAGATGGTCTGCATGCATAAGAGAACTTTAATACAGTGGACATGGGAAACTCAAATAAAGATAATGATAGATCAACCTCAAATACTTTGTATTCAAAACTCTGGGTTACAAAGTACATTCGAGATTGTTCCCGAAATAGCTCTCTTGAAATTTCTAAAAAATTTATAATATGTTACATATTCTTTGAAATTTAAAATGTGTTTGTCTTAAAGACTGGGATTGGGGCTCCAGCGGACCATAAAGCAAATACACACAAGAATTAAGCTTGTAGAAGGAAGATGGTGGGTGGTAAAAAAAAAAACAAGACCTGGTAAGAAGAAAAGAGGAGTTATCAGTCTTTGGTTAAACCTTTCTAGTGAAAGAGGTGGAATAACTGGATGAAGAACTTGATAAAGAAAATAAGGTTGTGATCAACATAAACTTACTATGATAGTCTCTAGTGTCTTCACTTTCTTCCTGGTGTCCTTTTATTGTCTTCATTAACGGTTACAGGATCCGTCTCAACTATTTCTTGCCCCTCGGAGGTCAATTTGTCGATACCTTTCTTAAACCATTCTTCAATATAACTTTTCATTGGTGCCATGTTGATTTCATGCCGGATTTTGATGTTGAACATCTCGCCCTCCAAATCTCTCAGATCAAGGGAAATGCCATGTAATGCTTCTTCAATGTCCTGATTTTTCATGGAGTAGTCCACTAGCCAATCGTCTGTCTTCCTCATCATATTCAAATATACCATAGAACGTTTCAACTGACAACCCTTTAAAAATCTAAACTTGCTCGTCAAATTGTTGCTTTGTTACGAACAACGAATTGAGGATCAATTTGGGATCATGGACTTCGTTAGTGATTTCGACTAGGTCCACCTCCGTGAGCCTTTTGAATAGTTCTTCCCTCCTTGATATAGCTTGGATGCGCGTTTGAACAATGTTATTCAAGTTTTTTATCTTTTCTTTCCAGCACATGTTCAACTGTTTGATCCGACTTGGAGAGGGAAGATCCTCCTCTCTTCTCCTTAATTATGTCATGTTGGAAACTTTAATATGAAAGGGTACCACAACATCAAGGTAAAAACCTTCTTCATTCTTTAGGTCGACATGCATTTTCTCATGGAAGGCATGCGCCCTCGAGCCAAAAGAAACCATGTTTTTTGAAATTTCCCAAGCCTCTATGATCAATGCCATTCTTTTCTTGATAATTCTCTCCACATAGCTCCTGACTTATGTAAGTAAGCTCGAGGATCCTTTTAATTTAGTAGCGGGCGTGGTGGGTCCAATGATTGCCAAAGGACTGGCAAGAAGTGGAAGAGGCATTAAGGTCTCTTCTAATTCCTTAATCCTTTCTTTTAACTTCGTGTTTTCGCTTCAAGCCCACCAATGGAGTGATCCAATGCATCATCGGTTGCTCTATGAATTCTAGAAATCTAGGAAGGCTGCATATCTCTTAGGTCAACCTCTGAATGAGATTTTCCTTTCTTATTCTTCACATCACTTTTCTCAATAATTAATTTCTTGGATTCCCTGTCAAAGATAGCGCTCTGAAAAACAAATGACTCTTCTTCGTTGAAGGTCTCATTCTCAATGATTTCCAATGATGGATTTCGGTAGGCCATGTTCCCTGACTGATCCAGTGGGGGAAACATTTTCTCAATGTCTACCTAGAGCTCCATATCTTCAAGGGAGAAGCTATTAATGTCACTCTCTATGTGTTGGTCTTCTTCCTCTTGCATGACGTTTTTCCTCCTTTTTATTAGAGGAAGCTTGTGCGAGCTCTCAATCTTTCCCGAAGGGTGATTCTTTTCTCCTCTGCCACCTGAACTACTGTTGGTCACTTTTATAGATGGGTGGGCCGCTGGAGCATAACTCCGAGATGTTGTGGTCTTAGGAGAAACAGTTGGGGACTGGGCACTCTTCTCGCTAGGACCCTTTCCTTTCTACTTGTAAAATTCATTGGTATTGAGTATCGTTTCTAAGTCACCAGCATTGTGAGTAGGAGCGCCTAAGTTATTATCTTCTTATTCACTTATAATAGTATGGATAAATGAATTGTTGAATCCCACTACTAGCATATGTTCCACAATAATTTTGTTAGGTTCAAACCCTTTTATTTTTTCAGCATATTTGAGATTCAAATTGTGGAAGTGGTTTGCAAATTCATTGATTTTGTTTACATTTCTGAATATAAATCCACAATTTTCCAAAGCAAGGGTATGAATTGCTTTTTTCATTTCTAATGAAAAAAGTGCAGCCAGAAACTGTATTGCCTTACGACTTTTGTAATAAAGATTCTATCAAATATATGGCATGGAAAAAAGGAGGCATTTTCCTTGGAACCAAAAATCCTGATAACATTGTAATTTTCCATTTTCTCCAACGTCCCCTTTTTATCCATAAATTTACTTGCCTGGACGGATATTCTGGGGGTATCTTTTCCAAACAACAATCCTTTAAAGACCAAGACAAGATCATTGAAAACTTCATAAAAATGCAAAGAAGCTTTGTGTCTCCACAACGCTTGGAACCAAAAGGTAAATGAGTCAAATTCATAGTTCACCTTCTTACAGATAGACAATTTAGGAAATTGACAACAATATGCTATCGCAAACACCAAATAAGAAGCCATATAGGATTTCTTATCCTTTTTGTACTGTGACAATTGGGAAGAGATTTCAATGGAAATTAGTTTTCCCCAATCGAAAACGGCTTACTCTTTGATAGTAAAATATAAGATATAAAGAATCATACGGGAAATGTTGGTGGTACTTTATTGGCCTGTCACCCTAGTAAATAACCAAGCAATTTCCTGAAAGGGGTTTTTGAACAAGTTGACCTGCAACTTGGTAATATCTTCAGGGATGGTCGTTGGATTCTCCTAGAACTCAGGCAAGAGGTACAGGTCGTTGTCATGCTTTTTCAGGAAATCCTGCAATCCTCTCCTTTGAAAGTAATAGTTCGTTCAGGGAGTTTCAACATCTTACAAAATACTTGAGGTGAAAGAGAAATGGGAGAATGGTCTTGAACTTGAATAATCCACTGACTTGGTATATATTTCTCAACAGACCATGCAATAAGTTTCTTGGAGTCGAAAACCTCAGGGGCACACCCTGCACGAGCAAATCCGGACGTCCAAATCACTTCCTTCTGAGCAGAAGGGTATGAATAGTAAGAATACGCCCCAGACCACTGAAAGTTCTAGTCCTCACGCCCAAAAATATTCAAAGTATCACCACAGAACTGTTTTCGAGTTGTTGTGGCCATAAGTTGATGAGAGTGTTCCTTTAGTCCAACTAATATTTGCAATGGGGGCTTTGAGAGAGATAACAATAATATAATCTTCGTCAAATCATGCTTTAATGCAGTTTTAATGATAACATCTCCTTGAGCCCTTCGCTTATTAATGGTGATCTTTACAGAACCTGTATGATGAGTTAGTAGCATTAAAACATTCTTAAATGTGTATCAAGAAAAGAATGAGGATGGCAGGGACAGACGAGAGCAATTAGGATTTCAGAATTTTTATGAACCTGCCAACCCGGGAACTCGTGAATCCGCGGTTCTGAAAGGTCGTAAATAGGCTAAGTGTTGTAATACGGTTGGTTAGACTCAATATAAGAGTGATGAGATACTTAGGAGTTCGGTGAGTCCGATGGTCATAATGTAGATCACGGATCTATTGGTGCAAAATGGATATCGTGGAACTTGGCATATGAAAGTTTGAACCAGTGAACCTACAACTGCAGAAATGGTTAAGTATAGAATAATACGGTGGTCGGTCACACTCACGATATGGGAATATGGATGGAAGTGAGAACCCACGAGTCCGCCAAACCCATCATTCTAAAAAGAAAAATGACTAAGTAAAGTAACTAGAAAGGGAGAAGAGAAGGGAGAAAAGAAAAGGATAATTCAGATAAGTATAGAAGAGGGAAAAGAAATGGAAAGAAAAGAAGTTGGGAAAATAGAAATGGGAGGGAAACTCGGAAGCAGGAAATGGTCTCAAAAACTGGCTCCAATTGTGGGATGATAACCCTCTGCGAGTTGTCAAGAATCTAGAATTTTTATGACCAAGCGCTTCCATCCATTGGGCTATGGATTCAAAGTAAGAATATACAAACTGAAAGATAAAATTATGTACAATGAGAGTGAGAAAGTCTTAGGTGAAGAAACCTTTCAAATGTTGCCCATTGATAGGCAACATTAATATTTTTCCCTTCATGTCTTGGAGCATAAAGGAATTAAAACCCAGGAGCTTTTCAACAATGTATGGTCCAATCCAGAGCACCGCGAACTTTGTATGCATCTATGGTTTCTCCTTGGCCTTGTTCCAAAGTAACACCAATTCTCCCTTCTGAAAATTATTTACAGTTGCGCCCTGATCAAAATATCTTTTGACACTTTGTTGCCTCTGAGAAGTTCGATTCAGGGCTTTGCTTCGTTCTTCTTCCAATTTAAACAACTGATTGATCCTCCTTTGGATAGGTGAACTATCTTTTGTATCTTCTGGATATTACTCAAGGTTTTATTGAACCGGAGATTAAAATCTCGTATCCTTTCATTCTTCCTTAAACCAATCTGGGTGAAATCAATGAGAAGGGTATGATAAGCAATTGGAGGGGCGAACATAGTCAAAAACATGGCTTCGAGGTCATTAAATGGGTGAATTGATCTACTGGGAAATGTCGTATACCATTCATACGCTCTTCTTGATAGGGTTTGTAGAAACAACCTTACCATGACATCATCATACTCAACATGGTGAAAATCACAAACATCAAGAAATAAGTGTAGGTGCCTCTTTACATCAATTGCTCTGTCTCCAGAAAATTCCTTAGGGTGCCCTTAGGGAGAATAGGGAGATCATGTTGCTCACCTAGAAGATTCAAAGGAGAATCTCTTATTCTTCTTCTATTTTCAAACCTTAAGTTTTCTTGATTTCTTGCAACATCTCTTCCACCTCCTTGTCTCTCCTCATGATGATCGTTTCAGGGTTGTTCATTTCTTTCTGCCATATCTGGAGAGATTCCAGGAATATGCTTTTCACTTCTAAGAATAAAGAGTTGCTTTCTTTTACTTCTAGTAATGGGTCCCTTGTATTCGTCCAACTTCAATCCCAACCTTGTTCTTGTGTTGCTCTAGCTAGCCATTGGTTTCTTCAGTCTTGTCGCTTGTCTCTCCTCTGTCTCCGGAGGATTTTTCTTTCTTATTCTTGGACTAAGATCTGCGAGGACCTTTCTAACTCTTCTTGGGTCTCGGCTGTTGTTATTACCAGATTGTATAACTGATGTAAGATGCTTCGTTGATTGTTCAATCCAATTTCTAAGCAGGTCTGATCAACCTGGGGAAAAGTCATATATTTTTCAAAAATGATAGACTAGGTTCCAAATTTCAACTCAGTTCCCCAGTATGGTCGCCAAAAATATTGATGCTTGAATCCATTAGGACCGAAATGACAACCTCACGAGGATGTAAATCCCCCTGCATTTTTATAGAGGTGGTACTCCTCTTTAGATTTTCTTGGGAATTCTAGATATTCAAAATGTGGGACTTGACATAAGTCCGTCGTAGTAATTCAAAGAAATATAAATATTGCAAGAAAATAAAAGGAAAAATGTTTAGTTTTCTCTTTAAAAGAAAACTCCTGAGAAAGGACGAGGAACCAAGCACATTCACACATTTAAAACAAATAAGCAAAATTTTCTCACATTCATCATAGTTTGACTAAATATTTCTGATCACATAAAAATAAAAAAGAAGATGGTCTGCATGCATAAGAGAAATTTAACAGAGTGGAAATGGGCAACTCAAATAAATATAATGATAGATCAACCTTAAATACTTTGTATCCAAAACTCTAGGTTACAAAGTACATTTGAGATTGTTCTTGAAATAGCTCTCTTGAAATTTCTAAAAAATATATAGTCTATTACATATTCTTTGAAATTTAAAATGTGTTTGTCTTAAAGACTAGGATTTAGGCTGTTGCGGACCATAAAGCAAATATACACAAGAATTAAGCTTGTAGAAGGAAGATGGTGGGCGGTAAAAGAACACCAAGACCTGGTAAGAAGAAAATATGAGTTATCAGTCTTCGGTTAAACCTTTCTAGTGAAAGAGGTGGAATAATTGGATGAAGGACTTGATAAAGAAAAGAAGGACGTGATCAACATAAACCTACTATGATGGTCTCTCATGTCTTCACTTGCTTGCTGGTGTCCTTTTATTATATTCATTAAGGGTTACATGAACTGTCTCAATTATTTCTTGCCCCTGGATAGATCATGTCGGCTATTGTAATAGAACCAAATCCCCTTTTGTGGATTGGTCAACAGACAATTATAATAGGCAGAATAATAAGTTGGCCCCAACAGTTAATAAGAAGACCCAGAAATATAATAAAGGTGGGTTTACCCACCCAGTTGGAGAAGTCAACCCTGCCAGTGAAGAGACACTTCACACGTGCCAGACTTGTATAAATAAAGGAGGCTAGCACCTCACTTGGATATAACTCACTTGCTCAGTTTGAGAGACAAGTTCTGATCTGTTACCGACAAAGGAGAGAGAGAGTGGCGCATATCTTGGGAGAGGACTTTCTATTTTAGCATAGAGATCTCTTGTCATTGTATTGACTATCTATATTAAGGAAGTTTTGATGGGTTTTCTTCCCCTAGAGGGTTTCCCAGGATAAATGTTGTGTCTCTTGTGATTGTATATTTCTCAGTGATCTTGGATTATGCTATTGTTATCTAATGAAATGCAAACATCTAT
>JZKD02S0291119.1:53798-144823 GCA_000966675.3 Picea glauca | reverse complement strand
CTGCTCAGAAGGAAGTGATTTGGACGTCCGGATTTGCTCGTGCAGGGTGTGCCCCTGAGGTTTTCGACTCCAAGAAACTTATTGCATGGTCTGTTGAGAAATATATACCAAGTCAACGGATTATTCAACTTCAAGACCATTCTCCCATTTCTCTTTCACCTCAAGTATTCTGTAAGATGTTGAAACTCCCTGAACCAACTATTACTTTCAAATGAGAGGATTGCAGGATTTCCTGAAAAAACATGACAACGACCTATACCTCTTGCCTAAGTTCTTGGAGAATCCCACGACCATCCTTGAAGATATTACCAAGTTGCAGGTCAAATTGTTCAAAAACCCCTTTCGGGAAGTTGCTTGGTTATTCACTAGGGTGACAAACCAAGAAAGTACCACCAACATTTCCCGTATGATTCTTTATATCTTATATTTTACTATCAAAGAGTAAGTCGTTTTCGATTGGGGAAAACTGATTTCCATTGAAATCTCTTCCCAATTGTCACAGTACAAAAAGGATAAGAAATCCTATATGGCTTCTTATTTGGTGTTTGCGATAGCATATTGCTGTCAATTTCCTAAATTGTCTATCTGTAAGAAGGTGGACTGTGAATTCGACTCATTTACCTTCTGGTACCAAGCGTTGTGGAGACACAAAACTTCTTTGCATTTTTATGAAGTTTTCAATGATCTTGTCTCGGTCTTTAAAGGATTGTTGTTTGGAAAAGATACGCCCAGAATATCCGCCCAGGCAAGAAAAATTATGGATAAAAAGGGGACGTTGGAGCAAATGGAAAATTACAATGTTATCAGGATTTTCGGTTCTAAGGAAAATGCCTCCTTTTTTCCATGCCATATATCTGATAGAATCTTTATTATGGAAGTTGTAAGACAATACAATTTCTGGCTGCACCTTTTTCATGAGAAACGAAAAAAGCAATTCATACCCTTGCTTTGGAAAATTGGGGATTTATATTCAGAAATGTAAACAAAATCAATGAATTTGCAAACCACTTCCACAATTTGAATCTCAAATATGCTGAAAAAATAAAAGGGTTTGACCCTAACGGAATTATTGTGGAACATATGCTAGTAGTGGGATTCAACAATTCATTTATCCATATTGTTATAAGTGAATAAGAAGATAATAAATTAGGTGCTCCTACTCACAATGTCGGTGACTTGGAAACGGTACTCGGTACCAATGAATTTTACAAGTAGAAAGGAAAGCGTCCTAGCGAGAAGAGTGTCCAGTCCCCAACTATTGCTCCTAAGACCACAACATCTAGGAGCAATGCTCCAGCAGCCCACCCATCTATAAAAGTGACCAACAGTAGTTCAGGCAGCAGAGGAGAAAAGAATCACCCTTCGAGAAAGATTGAGAGCTCACACAATCTTCCTCTAATAAAAAGGAGGAAAAACGTCATGCAAGAGGAAGAAGACCAGTGCATAGAGAGTGACATCAATATCTTCTCCCTTGAAGATATGGAGCTCTAGGCAAACATTGAGAAAATGTTTCCCCCACTGGATCAATCAGGGAACATGGCCTACCAGAATCCATCATTGGAAATCATTGAGAATGAGACCTTCAACGAAGAAGAGTCATTTGTTTTTCAGAGTGCTATCTTTGACATGGAATCCAAGAAATTAATTATTGAGAAAAGTGATGTGAAGAATAAGAAAGGAAAATCTCGTTCAAAGGTTGACCTAAGAGATATGCAACCTTCCTAGATTTCTAGAATTCATAGAGCAATCGATGATGCATTGGATGACTCCATTGGTGGTCTTGAAGTGAAAACACGAAGTTAAAAGAAAGGATTAAGGAATTGGAAGAGACCTTAATGCCTCTTCCACTTCTTGCCAGTCCTTTAACAATCATTGGAACCACCACACCTGCTGCTAAATTAAAAGGATCCTCAATCTTACTTACATCAGTCAGGAGCTATGTGGAGAGAATTATCAAGAAAAGAATGGCATTGATCATAGAGGTTTGGGAAATTTCAAAAAACATGGTTTCTTTTGGCTTGAGGGCGCATGCCTTCCATGAGTAATTGCAAGCCGACCTAAAGAACGAAGAAGGTTTTTACCTTGATGTTGTGGTACCCTTTCATATTAAAGTTTCCAACATGATAGAATTAAGGAGAAGAGAGGAGGATCTTCCCTCTCCAAGTCTGATCAAATAGTTGAACATGTGCTAGAAAGAAAAGACAAAAAACTTGAATAACATTGTTCAAACGTGCATCCAAGCTATATCAAGGAGGGAAGAACTATTCAAAAGTCTCACGGAGGTGGACCTAGCCATAATCACTAATGAAGTCCAAGATCCCAAATTGATCCTCAACTCGTTGTTCATAACAAAGCAACAATTTTACGAGCAAGTTTAGATTTTTAAAGGGTTGTCGGTTGAAAAGTTCTATGGTATACTTGAATATGATGAGGAAGACAGACAATTGGCTAGTGGACTACTCCATGAAAAATCAGGACATTGAAGAAGAATTACATGACATTTCCCTTGATCTGAGAGACTTGGAGGGCGAGATGTTCAACATCAAAATCCAACATGAAATCAACGTGGCGCCAATGAAAAGTTATATTGAAGAATGCTTTAAGAAAGGTATCGACAAATTGACCACCGAGGGGCAAGAAACAGTTGAGGTGGATCCTATAACCATTAATGAAGACAATAAAAGGACACCAGCAAGAAAGTGAAGACACTAGAGACCATCATAGTAAGTTTATGTTGATCACAACCTTATTTTCTTTATCAAGTCCTTCATCCAATTATTCCACCTCTTTCACTAGAAAGGTTTAACCGAAGACTGATAACTCCTCTTTTCTTCTTACCAGGTCTTGTTGTTCTTTTACCGCCCACCATCTTCCTTCTACAAGCTTAATTCTTGTGTGTATTTGCTTTATGGTCTGGGGGAGCCCCAATCCCAGTCTTTAAGACAAACGCATTTTAAATTTCAAAGAATATGTAACATACTATATATTTTTTAGAAATTTCAAGAGAGTTATTTCGGGAACAATCTCGAATGTACTTTGTAACCCAGAGTTTTGAATACAAAGTATTTGAGGTTGATCTATCATTATCTTTATTTGAGCTGCCCATGTCCACTCTATTAAAGTTCTCTTATGCATGCAGACCATCTTCTTTTTTATTTTTATGTGATCAGAAATCTTTAGTCAAACTATGATGGATGTGAGGAATTTTTGCTTACTTGCTTTAAATGTGTGTATGTGCTCGGTTCCTGGTCCTTTCTCAGGAGCTTTCTTTTAAAGAGAAAACAAAACATTTTTCCTTTTATTTTCTTGCAATATTTATATTTCTTTGAATTACTATGACGAACTTCTGTCAAGTCCCACATTCTAAATATCTAGAATTCCCAAGAAAATCTAAAGAGGAGTACCACCTCTATAAAAATGCAGGGGGATTTACATCCTCATGAGGTTACCGTTTCGATCCTAATGAATTTAAGCATCAACAAAAGGTTATATAAAATAGTGATGACATACTCTTCCTTTTAGCAACGAAAGTTGAAAGAAAGTCAAAATATCGAGTTAGATATAAAGAGAGACCATATTAAATTTGACTCGGAACAATACTAACTAAGAAGCTTTGCGGCCAGGGTTTCTTGATGCTTTTCACGTCCTAGGGTTTCAGTAAATTCTTGATTTTCCCAACTTATGCATTAGTCTTTTTGAGAGTGTGATGACCTGAGAGATGCCATGGAGCCTGAATCTGAGGGGGCGCAAGCCCCCTCCTACAAAGAAGTTGTGACAGTCGCGCCTATTGCGACTAGAGGTTTAAATGGATCGAAGAGGTCACCCTTTGATCTGCCGCCACAATTTATGGACCATAAAGCATTCTCAGATTTAAGAATAGGCAAAGAGATGGAGATTGATCCCACATTCTCCCATCCAAAGGTGGATCGTGCATGGGAGCCATAGAAATGTCTTCTGCAAGCCTCATTAGTGCAAATGTATGTGGTTAAATCAACAAGAGTAGGAGAAAACTCTCAATATATGAGAGATCATGCACTTATTGGAAAATTTTTAGGTCGATGGCCCTCAGAAAGAGATATGGTTAGATGGATCAAAACCTGGTTGAAACCCAAGGGCCATTATGACCTTTAGTTGGGTTCCATGAGTTTTTGAACAATGATCTTTCATAATCTGGAAGACAACGAGTGGATCTTCGAAAATGGACCTTGTTTTTTCAACTCAATTCGGTTGTATCTAAGATATTGGACAGATCGCTTTAGTCTAGAAAAAGAGGAATTCACTCATGCCCTTGTTTGGATGAAGCTCTACTCCCTCCTGCAGGATGTTTCGCTGGAGGAAATCCTAGCAGGCATTGGGAACACTTTGGGAATCTATGTGAAATCTGTTGAAGCCACAAGATAGAGGTCTTACACTTCTTATGTAAGGATCTGTGTGTACATGAACATATCCAATCCTATTCCAGGATCTATCTGCTTAGAATATCATGATGAAGAATGGATCTAGGCAATAGATTACGAGCACATCCCCTTTAGGTGTCAAATATTTCATGGACATGGTCACCTATTCATGGACTGCCTGCTCAATGCCCCTCCTAAGCAAGATTCGACAGCGACATAGAAATCAAAGGATGGCTTCACCCAAGTTCAAGGGAAACATCGTCCAGGTCAAAGGAAAATAAGTGTGCCTATAAATATGACTCCCTCTACTAGCAATTCCTTCGAAGTCTTAGGGAAAACCTTGGAGAACCTGGAAATAGATGGAGAGGCACGCCCTAAAAACAAAGAATTGGTAGTAGAAAAAACAAAAGTTGTTGTTGAACCCATTATAGAACAAATCATCTCTTGGGTAGTGGATCAACACAATGAAGAAGGGGGAGACATGGACAATGAGTTGGATGAAAAGGAACTAGCAGAAATTGATTTGGTCAGTCTGGAAGAAGCACTTTGCAAGTAGGAATTCTCTACCACTGGATCAGCTCCGCAAAGAGCATAAGGTTCATATCAACTCTATTGATGGCGCTACCTTTAGGTTAGGTTAGGGGTTGGGTATCCATAAATATTTGATCAAGGACAATCTCGGATTGTCAAGGGACAAGAAAAGACGAGGAAGAAAAACTACACAACAACTAATCCATGATGTAGGAAGTTTCATGGTGAATTCAAGTCAGATCCAACTGATCACAGAAATCTTTCACCCCCTTTCCTCCCAATCTTCCTCATGAATATTATCACTTGGAAGACTAGAGGCCTAAATGGAAAGGGTAAGCAACGACTCCTTTAAAAATGTACAAAAGTGGAGAATCTGGATATTCTTCTTCTACAAGAAACAAAATGTGCAAGCATGGATGCAAACACAATATTAGCTAGGTGTTGGAGACAAGGCAACTTTGTCGATAAATGTATAATAGTGAAGAATATGGATATTCTTCTTATGCAAGAAACAAAATGTGCAGGCATGGATGCAAACAAAATATTAGCTAGGTGTTGGAGACAAGGCAACTTTGTCGATACAGACTCCAGAGGTTCGACGGGGGGCCTTGCAATTCTCTGGAATCCAGAAACAAAAATTATGGATAATTTTTTCACTACCAAGTGGACTATCTCAACTAGATACACAACTCTTGGATCAGACATGGATGGGTTGATAACTAATGTTTATGGGCCATCCATGCAAATGGAGAAAAACTCATTCCTGAAAACTCTTGAAGGGTTGAGCAAAATCACCCAGAATCGGTGATGGGTCTTAGGAGGCAATTTTAATATCATTATTTCCTTTGAAGAGAAGAGAGGGGAAATCCACAGACTGGAGAATGACAGTTCAATCCTCAGAAACCTAATTGACAGACTTCATCTCGTGTATTTAGAAAAAATTAATGGATTTTCACTTGGTCCAACCGTTGATCTGGCTCTCAGCAAATTGCCTGCAAATTAGATCAGTTTCTAGTCTTAGAACCTTTAATGTTGGATGGATCTCTCTTCGAGTCCAATATTCTTTTGATGACAAGATACGACCATTGGCCCATACAGTTGTGAATCGACATCTCCAACATCTCTCATCATAAGCCTTTCCACTTCGAGAAATTCTAATTGACCCATTCCATACTTTCAGCAGAATGTGCAGCAGCGGTGGGAAGATGCGACCATCTAGCATGGTACTTTGATGTACAAATTTCAATAGAAGCTGAAGAACTTCAAAGAACACCTTAACGAATGGAACAAACACAATTTTGGCAACATATTTCAAACTCAACGAGATATTGAACATTGCATGAGGGAAATCCAACAAACACTGATAACTCTGGGAAGCTCAGAGCAACTACAAGAGGAAGAGGCCAAGGTTAAACAACAGTTGGAGGAAAGAAACGCCTAAGAATAAACTCTATGGAAACAAAAGTCCAAAGTAAAATGGATAAAAGAGGGGGGGGGGGGACACCAAATTTTTCAATAGATATATGACTCAACGATCCCACATTACCCACATCACCAAACTTGAAGATGCGCGGGTGTTGGCCCTTGGTGATGGAAGTATGCGAAGAGCAAGGAAGAAAAGGGAGAATGCGAACTGTGCGGAAGACACAGTGACTGTTATTGGGTCGAAGTGAACAAAAGAGCAGAAAAGATGGAGTGAAGCCCGAGAAAGAAAGTCGTTGGACGAGGAGATCAGGGATGACAGATAAGCAAGGAAGAAGGATCGTGGACAACTCAACAAGCGGAAAAAGCCATCATTGAATGCTTTGGAGCATCGCGTGAGAAGAAAGGAAAGATAGATTGGTGAAGCCCTGAAAATATGGATCAAGTTGACCTAGGGTTTAGACACCTAGGGTTTTGGTATCTAGGGTTTTGGACACCTAGGTTTCGGCCTAAGGCTGTCGGTGAGCTATTATAATGTATAAATAAAGGTCTAAGGACCTGGGTCGGTTTGGAAATTTAAGTTGGTATGATATTTCTATTGATCTAGTTGTATTGTTGATGTGAGTGAGTATTGTATTGAGAGAGAGAAGTGTTGAGAGTGAGAGCCTTCTGGTATTGTAAGATCTCTAGCTGGGTGCGAAGATCAACCCTGCAGCTGGGTGCACAGGGAGGGGAGAGAAAGAGAGGAGAAGAAAGAATATCTTCTAGCTAAAAGCACAGATAAGAACTGTATGCTTTACCTCAATATATTATAGCACAGTTATGTGGATGTAGTCCTAGAGAGAGGGTGAACCACGTATATTTTGTGTTGTGTGTGATTGGTATTTTGTATATGTCATTGATATACTGTGATTGCAGTGTTGTTTTAGATCTAATAAGTAGATGTTGATAATAGATCTAAGTTGATAAGTGATATATGAATGTTGTGTTGTTCTTGTGTTAGATCCACTTGATATTCCCTTTGGTTGTAGACATCTCTATCCTGCAACCCCCTCATAATTTCTTTGGGTGAGACTGCATCTGCTTCACAGGTGTTGCTGAAAGGTCCAATAGTTAGGGCTTGTTGGTGCGCTCTTGGAGTTGAACCCTGGGTCTGCCCCTGTGCCAACAAATGGTTCCGTTGCCAGGACATGAATCTTTTTAAGGGAATGTCAAGGTGGTTTCCATTGAAGACAAAGATTCAAAAGTGGATAGAAGATCAAGAAAAGGACTTCGCTGAAGCCCAGAAAAAGAACCCTAATCTTAGTTCAGAGGATTGGTTAGAGAAATATATCTTTACCGATATTCATGAGATTTTCTTTGGAGGAATCCATCAAGAGATATATGAGTGGCTAGCTAGATTAGCAGATACCCAGTTCGAGATCCGATCTAGACTTCCTGTGGCTTGGACATTGAAGTTGATCAAGAAGGTCAAGAGAGTTGATAACACCGTATCACAAATAGTAGATCACTGGTTTGATATTACCATTGGAGGGTACATCACAGATTTTTTTGTTGATCGAGTAGAATCGTATAGCCAAGCCGAGAGATATTTTTTCAACAAACCTCGAGGGAAATTTTTGCATTTTCTGAAGCTGAGAATCAATATGCTATTTCATGAGAAGAACATCTTGAAGATACAATAGATTGGTCGGATTAGGAAAGGCTAATGTTCAAGAATCCAGACAACGACAATGACACATAAGTTAGACATACGCGCAGTGGGAGAGTATTCAGAGAAGTTAATCTTGCGAACCTGTTTAAGCAGAACTACAGGGATGAAGGTTTCTATAGTGGAGAAGAAGCAGAACTGACAGACGAAGAACATTCAGAACCCGCTAGGGCAAAGGAAGGAAAAGTTGGAGAGCTTCGTCGAAGAGAAACCGAAACCTCAGAAACTGCGTAGACCATCGAAGTAAGTATTGTTATCCTTCCTATTGATTCAATATTAAGCAACCAGAGTAATCCTAGTCACCAGAGCATCTAGAGCACTGTCAATAGTAGTCCACCACATATTCAGTCAGAAACCCTAGGAAGATCTATGCCAGATGAGATGAGACTCCTTATCTTTTGGGGAGATGGATCTAAAGATCCTGATCAACACTGGTTTCTATGTGAAGCCATATGGAATATTAAGAATGTCACAGATGAAGCTGTCAAAAGAACCCAGTTCAATACAACTCTTAGAGATCGCGCACTGAGTTGGTACATGAAACTTGTCCAAGGACTTGCACAACCTAAGCCATTGAATCATATCAAGAATGCGTTGATTGCAGAATTCAAGAAACCTAAGTAAGAATTCCAATGTATCACAGAGTTGAAAGAGATCAAGCAAAAGGTGGATAAACCTGTTTGAGAGTTCGATCAGAGATTCAAGACCTTAACAGGTCGATTGACTTTTCAGATCCCAGATGAACAGAACAAGGAATGGTTCATTGTTGCCCTTCTACCACACATCAGAGTTCCCCTGATGCAATAGAAGATTGATTCACAGGCTAAGGCGTTGGAGATCGCCATGAAGCTAGAATCAACCCCTATGGGAGAATCCAACTTAGGTATGAGCCAAATATTCAATCAAGTAACTAGTTTGTCTCTGCAGGTTGAAGATATGAAGAAAGAGAAGGGAAAAGATAAAAGAGAAGACATCTGGTGTGTCAGATGCAGATCAGAAGGCCATGAAAAGAAACATTGCCCTCTATTCAATGAATACCTGGTTTCTGGAGCTCCAAGCCCCTTGAAGCAAGTCACCTTACCCTGGTGCGAGGTATGCAGGAACAAACATCGTACTGGTGAGTGCTACTACATGAAAAAGTATGTTTAGACACCTACAAATTTGTATTGTACATTCTGTAAGTCCGTAGGACATGATGATAGGGATTGTAGGGATTATGATCTCATGCATGAAAGGTCAAGAGACATATATAAGATTCATGGTGAAGTACAATAAGAAGGAAACACTATGCAGTACAACTCTCCAGGAAGAGGAAACTTCAATCCTCGCGGTGGATTCAGAGGAAGAGGACGAGGATGATGAATGGGTCAAGGCCGAAGACAGATCATTTGTTATAACTGTGCACAACCAGGACACCTTGTGAGGGATTGCTAGAACCCTTGTACCACTTGTAGCTACTGCAGCTCGTTTGACCATGTTATAGAATATTTTCTTGTGCTGCTAGCCGAGCTTCTTTCTACTGAGCTTCAAGAAAGACAAGGATCTCAGCAGAACCCGAAAGTGCAACTGATATATGATGAACCTCACGGAGAAGACCCTAGATTTGTTGTTATAACAAGAGGAGGCGCTGTCGCAAGAGATGATAAAATAACCCAAGGGAAGATTATAGAAGACTCAGGGATCAAGAAAGCTACAGAGAAGACACAAATGTTTGATGCAAAGAAATGAAGACAAATGTTTGAGGAAGCCAAAAAAGAATTCAGAGGAAACCAAGGCTCTGCATCAAAGACAAGACCAGAAGTGAGAGAATATGGAATGCCTCTAGCATTTGATCAGTCTGCTTCGCCAAAAGAAAGAAAATAGGTAAGCAAGCTCTTGGAATTTTTATACACTTGTATTAAGTTGGTTCAAGACGAAAGCATTGTACAAGAATTACAAAATCTAATCAGACAATATGAGCTAGGAAAGACAAACCCCTTACTGAATAGGGCAGTACACCAAATTGGTAAGAAGAGAAGGACAAATAAGGAATTACATTTGAATGGTCAAGTAGTAGAGTATGAGATAGACTATGTGATCCTCGACTTAGGGTCGGAGTTCAATGTCATGACAAAGCAAACCTGGGCACTGATGGGAAAATCAAAGTTGATCTATTCCCCTATCAGGCTTAGGATGGCTAACCAACAAGCTGTCAGCCCATTTGGACGATTGGAGCATGTCCCTGTGGAAATTGATGGAGTAAGAACATTTGCAGACTTTGAGGCAATTGAAATAGTTGATGACAGTTGCCCTTACCTTGCGTTGTTAGGAATTGATTGGGCTTTCAATAATTCCACTGTGGTTGATTTAAAGAAGAGACGTATGACTTTTGAAAGATATGGCCTTAGGGTCATCACACCTTTAGATCTAGATGAAGGTCAGCGGTACACAAAACCTATCAGAGAAGAAGACCACGCATATGCACTAGAAAAAATATATAAACTAACAGTCAGATAACATGATTACATTAATCCCACAACCGATGGGAATCTAAGCTGGCGAAGTGACAGTGCGTCCTCATCAAACTCAAAAGAAGCACTGGAGAACTAGCAGAACCAGATGTATGAAGTATCTACAAGGAGATGTGCTAGATTAACTAGAGAAGTTTGTTGGATCGACACAACAGTAAATAACTTACCCACATTTGATGGTCTGAATCCGTTAGAAGCCTTCCTATCAGATTTTGAAGCAAGTGTACCAACACAACAAAGGTTGTTGTCAATGGATGAGGCCTTGAAAGCCACACCATCAAGATGGTGGGGGACACACAAAAGTAATATTACAAATTGGGTACAATGCCGTACTTTGATGACAACACGATTCTCAACACAAGTAAAAGGCTGTGAAGTTCGCTACACAGGTCGAAGCTGCCCAAAGGACCATGTGCAAATTTGTGAGGAAGCCCGGAGCAACGTTCCTCAAGAACAATGGGTGCACAAATTCATTAACACGTTGGACATAACACCTATCAACTGGTACCTCCAAGCAGAACTGCGCCTCATCACCACGGATTAGGAAGGTATGACTCATAATTTTGTAACTACCTTCTTATTTGAATGTCAATATCCTTCAGTAGATCAAGCACTGCAGGTTGTGAGACAAAAAGTATTCAAGGAGGTATCTAGCCTTTCGTTAGAACAGGAAGAGGATGAATGGATTGTGCCTCTCCAGAAACTGCAAGGCTGTTACAACATCAATACTGATGAAGACGATGATCTGAGGAAGGTGAACATCGCAGAAACATAAGGCCAGAGAGATGTGGAAGGACCAGGGGTTGAGCTACCATTCATTGGACAATCGATCAAGATCAAGAAATTCAATATTGGAATAGAGCAGACACCAAAGTTTGCAAACGTTGGAGATTATTGGGATGCTGCTACCATTGATAAAATTACAGAGTTACTGCATGAATATCAGAACTTGTTTCCAACCAAGTTCACTGATATGAAGGGCATTAAAGGGCCCATGGGAGAGATGAGGATCCCTTTGAAGCTAGATGCTAGACCAGTCAAACAAAGACCTTACAGACTAAACCCTAAATATAAGGAGAAAGTGAAGATTGATCTTGACAGAATGCTGGAAGCAGGAATTATAGAACCTGTCGAAGAGTCAGAGTGGATAAGCCCTATGGTGGTGCAAGACAAGAAAACATGAGAAATCAAGATACGCGTTCAAGGAATTTCTGCATAAATTTTTAGAAGCATACTTTGATGATTGGACTGTTTTTAGCTTATTGAAAAACCATATTGAATATCTAAGGCTAATGTTGGATAAATGCAGGCAATGTCAAATTGTTTTAAACATGAAGAAATGTATTTTCTTTTCACCATTTGGAGTTCTGTTAGGTCATATTGTATGTAAGCAAGGATTGCTGGTAGATCCATCCAAAATTGCCATTGTAGTTGATCTACCCCCTCCTACGTCCTTCAAACAGCTGCGCACTATGTTGGGACACATAGGCTACTACATAAATTTTATTAAGGGCTATGCTTAGATTACAATGCCCATGGAGAAGTTGTTGAAGAAGGATTGTCAGTTTAGTTGGACAGAAGAATTCCAACAGAGCTTCGACAACTGAAACAAAAAATGGTTACTGCGCCCATTCTGGTTTTCCCAGATTGGACCAAGGAGTTTCATGTGCATGTCGATGCATCATCCATTGCATAGGGAGTTGTGCTAGCACAACCAGGAACATGAGACATTGACAACCCATTAGCCTTTGCTAGCAGTAAGCTATCTACAACTAAGATTAATTATACCACTATTGAAAGAGAGGGATTAACCATGGTGTATGCACTGTAGAAATTTCACCACTATTTCTTTTGAGGACACTTTAAAATGTTTACTGATCACTCTGCGCTAAAGTACCTATTCAACAAGCCAACATTTGGGGGGCAAATATGCAGATGGCTTCTGCTCTTTCAAGAATATGATTTTGAGATCATAGTAAAGCCAGGGAGAATGAACAAGGGTCCTAACCACTTATCAAGGTTGGAACATGGAGAAGAGCCAACTAATTTGGAAGATACACTACCATATGTACAACTACTCACCATTAGAAAGACCGATGACCACTTTGCAAAGATAGTACACTTCCTATCAACAGGAATGACACCTAGTGGGTATACAATTCCTCAGAAGAAACAACTAGTGGTGCGTGCTGCAGATTTCTCACTTATAGTCGGACATCTATACAAGATGGGATAGGATGAGATATTGTGAAGATGTGTTATGGAGGTAGAACGACCGTTGATCCTCGTAGAAGCTCATGAAGGCATCACAGGAGGATATTATGCAGGGAAAACAACCGCGCAAAAGGTTCTTAGAGTTGGCCTTTGGTGGCCTACCTTACATAGAGATGCTAAAGACTATTCCAAAGCCTGCAATGTATGCTAAAGAGTTGGGAAACCATCCAGAAGAGACGAAATTCCATTAGCACCACAACTGACCCTACAAGCATTCGAAAAATGGGCCATTGACTTTGTTGGACCTATAAATCCACCAGGAAAGCGTACATGAGAAAGGTACATAATTACAACAACAAAATACTTGACTAGATGGGCCGAAGCAAGAGCAGTCCAGGACTGTAGTG
The DNA here is from genome assembly GCA_000966675.3 of Picea glauca. Classification (NCBI taxonomy): domain Eukaryota; kingdom Viridiplantae; phylum Streptophyta; class Pinopsida; order Pinales; family Pinaceae; genus Picea; species Picea glauca. The sequence goes on along the minus strand of JZKD02S0291119.1, from coordinate 131,631 downwards.
CAACTACAGCTACACGCTTCATATTTGATGACATCATAACCAGGTTTGGATACCCAAAGATCCTTATGAGTGATCAAGGAACACATTTCATCAATAAGATAGTTGAATCCTTGACTGAAGAATTTACAGTCCACCATCATAAGAGCACACCGTACCATCCACAAGCAAATGGGACAATTGAAGCATTCAACAAGATCTTGGAAACAACACTAACCAAGATTTGTTGTGTGAATAGAGATGATTGGGATTTAAGAGTACCAACAGTGTTATGGGCCTATAGAACTACTTGCAAGAAGCTAACAATGCAAATCCCTTTCAAGTTGGTATATGGTCTTGAAGTTGTTGTTCCAATGGAATATCTGGTATCAAGCTTGAGAATTTCTACCTTTACAGATATGGATGACCTTGATGCAATTCAAGAGAGGCTTGCATAGTTGGTTGAATTGGAAGAAGACAGATTTAGTGCAAGATTCCATCAACAGGTTCAGAGGGAACAAGAGAAGGCCTATCATGATAGGCACATCAAGAACAAGGATTTCAAACAAGGTGATCTAGTACTGGTATATGACAACAAGTTCATAAAACATCCTGGGAAGTTCAGAACACATTGGCTAGGGCCATACGAGATCGCTTATGTTACAGAGGGAGGAGTTGTGCAATTGAAGACTCTGAACAGAGAATGGAAGGAAGGATTAGTGAATGGGAGCTGACTAAAGTTGTACTATGACAAGCAATTACCTCGTAACTCTCAGTGAAAGCATGAAGAAAAGGGTCTAGGTACCAGGTGCAGTTGAAACTAGGTACCAGATACATAAAAGACAGTCTGCACAAGGGATGGAGAGGAGGTAAAGAGCAGAACACATAGGCTGCACTACGCAGCCTGGAGTCAAAGTAAAACAGGGAGCTCAGATCTGAAGTGCCTCGGGACGAGTCACAGGTGAGTATTGGGGTCCTGTTGGCCCTTGGTTATGGAAGTATGTGAAGATCAAGGAAGAAAAGGGAGAATGTGAACTGCACGGAAGACATAGTGACTGTTATTGGGTCGAAGTGAACAAAAGAGTAGAAAAGATGGAGTGAAGCCCGAGAAAGAAAGGCGTTGGATGAGGAGATCAGGGATGACAGATAAGCAAGGAAGAAGGATCGTGGACAACTTAGCAAGCGAAAAAAGCCACCGTTGGATGCTTTGGAGCACTGCGCAAGAAGAAAGTAAAGATAGGCTGGCGAAGCCCTGAAAATATGGATCAAGTTGACCTAGGGTTTAGACACCTAGGGTTTTGGTATCTAGGGTTTTGGACACCTAGGTTTCAGCCTAAGGCTGTCAGTGAGCTATTGTAATGTATAAATAAAGGTCTAAAAGACCTGGGTCGGTTTGGAAAATTAGGTTGGTATGATATTGCTATTGATCTAGTTGTATTGTTGATGTGAGTGAGTATTGTATTGAGAGAGAGAAGTGCTGAGAATGAGAGCCTTCTGGTATTGTAAGATCTCAAGATGGGTGCAAAGATCAACCCTACATTTGGGTGCGTAGGGAGGGAAGAGAAAGAGAGTAGAAGAAAGAAGATCTTCTAGCTAAGAGCACAGACAAGAACTGTATGCTTTACCTCAATATATTATAGCACAGTTCTGTGGACGTAGCCCTAAAGAGAGGGTGAACCACGTATGTTTTGTGTTGTGTGTGATTGGTATTTTGTATCTGTCATTGATATACTGTGATTACAGTACTGTTTTAGATCTGATAAGTAGATGTGTAGAATAGATCTAAGTTGATAAGTGATATATGAATGATGTGTTGTTCTTGTGTTAGATCCACTTGATATTCCCTTTGGTTGTAGACATCTCTGTCCTGCAACCCCCTCATAACTACTTTGGGTGAGACTGCATCTGCTTCGCAGGTGTTTCCGAAAGGGCCAATAGTTAGGGATTATTGATGCGCTCTTGGAGCTGAACCCTAGGTCTGCCCTTGTGCCAACAATAGGGTCAGGAAGTCACAACCCTTGCTGATATAGAGCGATAATTTGTCAATTATTATGAGAACCTTCTCACATAACCATGCCCGAATAGATTAAAAACTATAGCTAAAATCACCCATTGCATTCCTTCACCGATCTCGGCTGACCAAAATGCGTCTCTCCTAAGACCTATCACCTTGGACAAAGTGGATCATGCAATCAAGGAAATGCTTGTTGGAAAATCCCCAAGTCCAGTCAACTTTACTATAAAAATTTTCCACTACTATTGACACTTGGTTTGGGAAGAGGTTTGACATCCAATTGAAGACTCCTGCAGTATAGGCACAGTTATCCCAGCCCTCAACCCAAATTTCCTCACTCTGATTCCAAAAGAGGAGCAGTCATCTCATCTCAAGCAATTTTGCCCTATAACACCCTACAATATTATCTAAAAAACCATCAATAAGGTATTTTCTCTCCGACTTAAACCTCTTCTCTCTCACATACTTTCTCATGAGCAAACAGGGTATGTCGGGGGACGTCAAATTTTTGGATAGTGTCATTTTAGCTCATGAAGTCATTCATTCTCTGAAAACCTCTAGCAACCCTGGCATGATCATCAAACTTGACCTCTCTAAGGATTTTTGCAAACTTAGTTGGTAGTATATGAGAGCCATTCTCATTGCCTTTGGTTTTAGCGCAAAATAGGTAAATTGGGTCTCGAATCACACCTCCTCAACCTTTTTTTACATCCTAGTCAATGGAGTCCCCTCCGCACCCTTTTTCCCTTGTTGAGGAATCCAACAAGGTGACCCTCTTTCACCCTTCCTCTTTGTAATCATGGCAGAGGGTCTAAGTTGATATATCAAAGTTGCCATAGCATAAGGTTCTCTTAAAGGCCTCTCTTTGCAAGGTTTGAACCCCCCCATTTCCCACACCTATTTTTTTGATGATACCATGATGATGGGCACCCCGACGGTTCGAGAAGCTCGATGTATTCTTGAAATACTTCAAGGCTTTAGTGATGCATCGAGCACCTCCATCAACACAGATAAGGCTCAAATATTCTTCTTTAACACTCCTCGCATTGTCTAATCTTTCATTACCAGTATCCTTGGCTTCAAAAGGAGTTCTCTTTCATCCAAATACCTTGGCATCCCTCTCATTGACAATGCACTCAGGAACAACTCTTGGGAAGGATTATTAACAGCCTTAGAAAAAGGCTCTCTTCTTGGACCTTTCATACATTAAATCTGGTTGGTAGATTAATCCTCTTTACGGTCTTGCAAACCATTTCGATCTATATATATATTTTTCTCTAGCCACCCCTAATTCCATCCTTAAGACCATTAGAAGCATCCGAAGATGATTCCTATGGAAAGGTATCAAAGAAGGAAAGAAATGGGCCCTTGTCAATTGGGAAGAGTTTTATAAGCCCAAGCTAGATAGGGGCTTAGGCTTGTGAGATTATCAAACTCTGAATCAGGTGATGGGTGCAAAAATATGGTGGAGATGGTTCAAAAAACTAGGAGACTTATGGGCCAAAATGTGGTGACACAAATATACAACAACAATGGCAGAAGAGCAACTTATTAGGCAGAATGAACGGAAAGAGGGATCACTTATTTGGAACACAGCATGGAAAAATCACTCCCTCATTCAGGACTACGAGTTCAGGAAAATAAAATAAGGGCACAATGTTCTTTTTTGGTCAAACTTGTTACAACACAGATTTTAGCTTGGGAAAAGCCTAACCCAAACCACAAAGGTGTGACAACTATGGGAGTATTTACTCATTATCACCTCAAATACACACTCCCCTCACTTTAATGATGATGAAATCAACACGAGGGGGGAGTCTCGAGTGACCCTAGGGGGATTGAGATGGAAAGTGAAAGGATATGAGAGGTACCCATATAGGTCAAAGTCAAATGTGGAGATGAATCTTAGTGGTAGAATAGTGATAATAACTATAGATAAATAATAACTAGTAGATTAATTATGGCAGCTTGCAAGTGAATCTTAATGGTATAATAGTGAGTAAACAAAGGGATAAAGATGAGTTTGTTGCAGCACTAATGGCTATAACATAAATTTATAACAACAATGAGAATCACTTGACCAATCAAGATTCTCCTAGGGCACAAGAAAGCTTATATCATGAAGACTAAATTCCAACTTGAACAATTGCAATATCTCAAGAAATCATGTTTATCAATGGATGAATATACAGTCTCCAATGCAAGTAGATTAGTGCCTTATCAATTAGGTTAATGGAGTCTCTTGTATATGAGCTAGGGTTTATTACTTCTCTATGCATGTAAGCCTTTTTACTCCCTAGAGAAAACAATCCCTAGCAAGGTAAATCTACAAGGGTGTAAGCCCTTTTACTCCTTGTAGCAACCTTTGCAAAATATCTATTTCAATGAAAATAAGGATAGATCTTGATGGAGGGTGTATGCCTTTGTACTCCTCCAAAGATTTAAATAGATTAACCTTGAAACAAGAAGAAACAACACACTATGCAGAAAATTCCTAACCAAATTCAAGAGATAACATGAAAAACCCTTTTTTATCGAGAATATTCCATCGCAATTGCAAAGAGACAAGCATCAAGCGATAACACCTTAGCCTTTTCCTCCAATAGACAGGTAAAGCGTCCACAAAGCATCAAGAGAGAGATAGAGCGAATTGCCCAAGTAGGGAATTTTTTTTTGTTAAGACCTATACAAAACCGCATGATATATGTAAAACCCATTATTATGCCCTAGATATTGAATTATTACATTTATAGTAGGTCGGCTAGAATCCTTCTTTGGACCCTTTCATTATAATTGTAACCCTTTGTCTCCTATATATATCAAGGAGATCTAGTATTAGGATCATATTATCTCATCTCATATTGTGTTCTGAATTTTATATATTGTAAAGGAGGTTTCCCCCTCGAAGTGGACTAAATTTTGTTGATTTCTTATCATTTTTATGGCATTGGGTCATAACATTTGGTATCAAAGCTCAAGGTCTTGGGGTTTCGCTGTTGCATCTAAGACACCTTGAAATTTTTTCTACGACATTTCAAAAGAAGCCCCTTGGAGGATATTTAGTAGACAGATCAAGGTATGTGGGGTTCCAATTTAATCTCTCGAGGACTTATACTTTTGGAGATATAGCCTTTTTAAGATAGGGTTCTGGAATCATCCTGAATATAGTCACCGCGGAATTCTCGCTATAAATTTTTTTATGTAACATTTCAGACACTAAAACTTGAATGATATTCATAGAAATTATCAAGGTAGTTGTGATAAAAATTTCAGCTTCTGGGTCATCCTAGTTTTGTAGATACACCCTGTGTAGGATAGGGTATCTGACTAGTCATATTAACTAGTCTCAAACATGTGTTCCGGGTAAAACAATGATATATTCTTCAGTGAGTATCCAAATTAAGTGAGACTAGTTGCATTGGACAATGGACAGTCTGTAGTATTTCAGGTGTAAGTTTCAAAATCAAATATCATATATTGTGCTCTTGGCAAGCTTTACAAGTACGCTTTCCACTTGGAACATCCAATTTTGATTAGACCCATGGCATTGCAGAGAGGACATATCATAGAACTAAAAAATAAAAGTTAAGACCCAAAAGGGCCAAAATTTTAGAGATACACCAGAATAAAGGTCAGCCAAGAGGACAAACTCCAAATTAAGGTTTTTAAAGGTACGTAACTTACAATTGGCATAATTATTTTTGGAATATTTGTTGCAGGTGATTTGAAATTTGTGATAAATATAGAATAGAGGAGTATTATTATTATTACTCCATATGGGTCCCAAAAAAGTGACAACACCTATTAAACCTCCAAAAGTCTCATCTATGACTCAAGAAGAAAATGAGGACATACATAACAGGTTGTCCAAATTGGAGGAACAAATTAAGAATGTGAGTGAAAAGTATAATAATTGGGTAAAATCACATAGACAAATTCAAGTAATGGAAGGGAAGATGAATGGCATGGGAAACAATATGGAGGGTATGAAAAACAATATGGAGGGTATGAAAAACAAGATGGATGATATGGAAAATAAAATGGAAGAAAATAAGAAAGACATAAAAAAAGAGAAATACAAAATTCCATGAAGGAGATGCAAAACATGTCTTCCCTGGTATCTCAAGATATAAATGGGAGATTCCCTAAAGGAGACATCAAAATGGAATGGACTCATGAAAATAAAGGTAGTACTCATGTTGAACAAACTGCCAATAATAAGCCATATAATGAATCTAACTCTAATTGTGGAGTTAATTCTGGTGGGGGTCCTAAATTCAACTTTCCCAAAATTGAATTAAATAAGTTTGATGGTACAAAGGTATTTACTTGGGTGAACCAAATAGAGAAATATTTTGAACTACATAATATTATGGATGATAAGAAAAGGATGCACATGGCAACCTTGAACTTTGAGATAAAACCATATCAATGGTATCAATGGATAGTGAAAAGGCAACCCCCTTTATATCACTACACTTGGGGTTTATTTACAAGAGACTTATAAGCACAATGGAGGTACCATAAATTGTTCAGGGAAATGCCATAGTATTAAGCTCAACATGGGGGAGTATTTTCTATATAGCCCCATGATTTCCATCCAAATGGGGGGGTGTTAATGTTGTATTAGGGGTCCAATGGTTGCAATCAGTGGGAATAATGGCCTTTGATTTTCAAAATATTTTTATGACATTTTCCTCAAATGGCAAGGAAATTGAGCTTAGAGGTATCCAAGGGAAACCCTGTAAAGTGATAAGCTCTAATAGCATGGAAAATTAATCAAAAAAGGACACCAGGGTGTAATTGCATAATTGTGCTCACTTGATGTTCAAACGTCTATAGCCCCGACTCCACCAAATCTCCAAATAATTATCAACAATCATTCCAAGGTATTCAGTGAAATGCCTAAGGGTTTTCCACCTACTTGAGACCATGACCATGCTATTCATTTACAGCCAGGAAATGTACCACCTAACATTAGGCCTTTCAGGTATCCATATGCACAGAAGAGTGAGATTGAATGCATGATCCAGGAAATGCTAGAGGTTGGCATCATTCAACATAGCCAAATTTCTTTCTCTTTTTTTTAAACTAAAACGGTTAAGTATTTTATTAATTGGAATTCCAGCTGGCCGGAGCCCTACATCTTTCTCAGGAGTCTTCTGCCTTCTGCCTTCTTTTACGAGCTGCTGTCCTTTTCAAGGAATACATTTTTTAACTGGATCCCCACCGTTTATGCTGAGTTCTCCATGGGCCAAGAGGCAACCTTCGTTGGCTAGTTTGTCTGCTTCTTTGTTTGAATCTCTGAGAATATGATAGCACTTGAAGGAGGTAAAGTCTTTTAGAATGTGTCTTAACCTTTGCAGATTCTTTTTTAGGCCATCATCTTTAAATTGTCCTCTTGAATGAATCATTTTGATCAAGATCTCGGAATCTCCAAATGCTTTTAGCTCCCGGTGTCCTCTTTCCCTGGTTATCTGGCAAACTTTGATCAAACTCAGGATTTCTGCTTGATTGTTGGTTCGCTGTCCAAGACCCCAGCAAAAGGTTTCTAGTATTTTCCCTTCGCTGGAATAAATGATTCCTCCGGCTCCCGCTGTCCCAGGGTTTCCTTTGGAGGCGCCATCGAAGAAGACTGAAGTTATGCCTTGTTTTTGCCACCAACTCTGGAATATGTCATGATTGTCTCTTAACCTCCATTCTGTTTCTAGATGGGGTTTTTCTGCGCTATGGGTTCGAAGGTTCAACACGGAGGAGCCGAGCCACTCCTTTTCTTCCTGCTGTAGCGAGGTATCGATTTTGTGATTTTGGGAGCTCAAAGTTTCTAGAAGGAGACCTTTTGCTTTCGCTGCTACCATGTTCGGGGTCCATTCTGTGTTGTTGAAAATTTGCTCATTTCTTGCTAGGCATAGCTTCCAACACATGTACTTGGGGATGGAGATCCAGATTCTGGCCCATAATGTTTTCAAGGAGAGCGAAGGGTAACTATCCTTCCAGCCGGTAAATAGTTCGACTACTGAGGTGTTGGTGGGAACAACGACCTTGAGGCCTTGGAGGGTAAGCTGCCAGACTTTGTTTGCGAAATGGCAGCCTACAAATAAGTGGTCCGAGGTTTCCATGGCTTCTCTGCAGAGAGAACATCTGTGCGGTCCGGAAATATTTCTTTTCAATAAATTTTCTCCCGTCAAAATCTTTCTGTGCATTAGTGTCCAGAAGAAGAAATTTACCTTCGGGATCGCTGTTGAGTCCCATACCTCCAACCAGAACCTTGCCGGGAGTGGTCTATTTTGCTGTTGCTGGAGCAGAGCATAACCTCTGGCTATTGTATAAGTTCCTGTGGATCCCCAGCCCCAGGTGTCTTTTTTTTCCATATACACAGGAGCTGCCTCTCGAAGCTCTGCTTTGAGCATCTCAAGTTGCTGAAGGAGGCGATCTGGGACATTGCCGAATTTCCACTTTGTCCAGGATCCGTCTTCATCCCACTTTGATATGTCAAAAATTCTCTGGATACCTCTGCTCTCAAGAAAATCGCGAATTTCCTTCAGGCCAGCGATTGATGTAATAGGCGGGTTCCCCATTATCCTGTCAGTCCAGAGTTTGGTGCATTTTCCATTGCCAGGGACGCGGTACAAGTGTTGATTGAAAAATTGCGCCCCTTTAATGCACAACTGCCATAAAATTGTGGTCTTCCTGCTCATTGCGTTTTGGAGATTTTGAATTTTGGCATTTGGGATGTATCTGTGTTTTAATGTTTTGTTGACAGGATGAGAGGGGTCACTATGCATCTTCCACAAGATTTTGCAGCCCAGAGCTGTGTTTGCAAGAGCTGGGTCACGAATTTGCAGTCCACCTTCTCTCAAAGGCCGCTTGGCTGTCTCCCAATTGAATAAATGAAATTTTCTTTGGTTCCCTTTCCCACCATGCCACAGAAAATCTCTCAAGAGTTTGTTGATTTGCCCTGCTATCGAATTGGGCGCTGAGAGATAGGATGCTTGATATATCGAAAATGAGGAGATAACTGCTTTTATCAAGATTAATTTGCCTCCATGGGTGAGCCAGTATCCTCCCCAGGCTTCGATTTTTCTTTTGATTTTTGCTAAGACTCCTTCCCACAGGCTGACTCTGTTTACACCCAATGTTAGAGGCAACCCAAGATACTGTATCTTTTCCCATTTGGAGTGTCCTTTGAACCCCAAGGTGCTTGCTATCTTCTGAGTTTCATGATCTGCAACATTCCAACTGTAAACAACACTTTTTCTTTCGCTTATCAGAGCTCCGAACACCTTGCAATACGCTTGGAGAGTTCCCTTGAATGTAGTGGCTACTCTGTTTGAGGCTCCTCCTAGCAAAAGAGAGTCATCCGCGAACAGAGCATGGTTTATGGGCTTCAGATTCTTCGTTATTCTCAAGCCTGGGGCTGCCCCTGTTATCATTTCCCGTTCCAACTTCCTGCTGAGGGTATCCGCCATTAATATGTACATAAATGGAGAGAGGGGGCATCCTTGCCTCAGCCCCCTCGTAGCTTTGAAAAAATTTGTTGGTCTCCCATTTATCAATGGGGCAATCCAAGGGCTGTGAGTACAGGCTTTTATCAGTTTTACAAACTCAGGATCAAATCCGAAAGAAAGAAGCACTTGATACAGGAAGGACAACTTTACTCTGTTGAAGGCATTTGCCATGTCTAGCTTTATCAACATGCCTTTCTCTTTTCTGAGGTTGCTAGAGTGCATAACTTCCTGGACTTGGATTACATTATCCAAGATATGTCTCCCTTTGACAAATTCTCCTTGCGATTCTGAGAAAATCTTGCCCAATAGAGGTTTTATTCTGTTTGCAAGGAGTTTTGCAATAATCTTATAAGAGGCATTCCATAAGGAGATTGGCCTGAATCTGTCAAAGGAGGCGGGGTTTGTTTCTTTCGGAATTAGTGCTAGGAAAGTAGAATTAGTGCTGCCTCCTATTTTTGCTTTTTGAAGGACTCCTTTTATCATTCTTATGAGATTAGATTTGATTATATTCCAGCAGATCCTATAAAAATGGATAGTGAACCCATCTAGACCTGGGGCTTTGTCCGGATCCATGGACCAGATGATTTTGCTGAGTTCTTCTTCGCTGATTGGACTCAATAATGTTGTATTATCCTCTTTTGTGACCAATGCCGGGGTATTCATGAGGAATTCGTTATAGCCTTCTTCATTGTCATGGTTCTCTTTGCTGTAAAGTTGATGGAAGTGTGAGGCAACAACGACCTTTATTTGATCTATTCCTTTGCAGAGCTTCCCTTCGTTGGTCGTGATCTCGGAGATATGGTTCCTGGAGAGGCGGGCTTTGAATTGACGGTGGAAGTAGGATGTATTTCTGTCGCCAGCTTCCAGCCAAAGGCTACGGGATTTTAGCCTCCAGTACTCTTCTTCCTTTATGAAGGAGTGGTAAGTTTTGCATTGGGCTGCTTGCTCCTTTTCCAAATCTGTCCTGGTAATGTCTATTGTTTCCATTTCAATCTGTAGCTGTCCCAGCTTCTGCACTGTTTCCTTTCTTTGGGTATTGGGGTTGCTTTCCAGGAGTTTGCTCCAATCCTTGAGGGCTTTTTTTGTTATTTTTAGTTTTTGTTGCCAGACAAAATTGAGGGAGCCATTAACTGGGGTAGACCATGCCCATTGGACCGTCTCTACGAACCCACTCTTTGTTTTCCATAATGGGCTGAATCTGAAAGGGATTGGGCCTAAATTTTATTCTTCCTCTAGCTGAAGCAAGATGGGTTTGTGGTCCGAGGTGAGCTTAGGGAGGATGGCAGTGGAAATCAACTTCCTTTCCAACAACAAAGTGCCTTGGACCAGAAACCTATCCAATCTGGTATAAATGTGTTCCTCCCCTATCCTGTTATTGGTCCAAGTGTACAACCCTTTGCTTGGTTTAAAATCCATTAGGTCCCACTGTTGTATGATGTCTTCTACTAAAAAAATCATTTGGTCCTTGCTGGGCCTTCCTCCCCTTTTTTCTTTTCCATTCATGACTAGGTTAAGGTCTCCAACTATGCTTATATTGTTTGGGGAGTTTTGCTCTAGAAATTCGTTTAAAGTTTTCCAACATTCTTTCTTTTCAGTGTGCAAAGTCGGAACATATAAATTGAATAGTGCGATAGTTAACTTACTTGCTATGTGATTAAGCTCTGTAAAGCTCCAGTGCTGCGTATTATAGGAGTTGACAAGGCTGAACTGCTCTACCTTCCACAATGTTGCTATGCCTTCGGAAGTGCCCCTTGCGCTGATTGCCTTCCCTATGTTTTTCTGCCATTTGTGTTTGCTAATCTCCAGAAGGGCTTCCCCTTCGATTTTTGTCTCTTGGAGCATGAGGATATCTGCTGGTTCCACTTTCATCAGATCCTTGACCGCTTCAATTTTTGCCAGATTCCCCAGTCTTCTACAGTTCCAAGAGACGATTTTCATTACTTGTTGTTAGGGGTGATTGGGCCTCCTCCTTTTAGAGACCTTATTCTTGTGTTTCTGCCGATTGACATTTCTATGGTGGGATGGCTTCCTTGAGTCTTTTGTCTTTCTGCCTCTTCCTCCCTTGCTTCTTTACGAGATTTCCTTCCTGCTCTTTTGGATGGCCTTTCTAGGATCTCATCCTCCGAGGAGCTTAATGGATCTATTGCTTTTTTTCTGGCTATGTCAGCATATGATGGAGAGGGGGCTGCTTCCAGGGTTCCTTCCGCTTGCCCAGGTGCCCTTGTATCTTTCCCATTTGGAGGGGGACTTGATTGTATCCTGTTGTCCATAATTTCTGGTTCTTCTGTGTCGTTGATGACCTTTTCTGTTTGAGGTTTTGCATGCGGTGGGGGGTTGGAGCTCCCATCGATTTTCTCTTGCTCTATTTGCCCGGAGTTGCCGTTCATGATTGCTCCTTTGGTTCTGGATTTTGCTGTCCCTGTTTTCTGTATTGTGGTCCACTGATTTGCTTTCGCGTTTTCACTTTCTTCTGCATTCTTTTTTTTGCAGTGTCTTGCGAAATGGCCATAGCCATGGCAGTGCCGACATTTGAAGGGTAGCTGCTCATAGTCTAGCTCCTGAATGTGCGTCCAGTCTGCGGCCGTGAGTTTAATTACCTCCGGTAATCCCACTTCCAGATCAACCTCCACGCAGATCCGTGCGCATGAGTACTGATCTTTTCTCACTGCTTGGTCTATATACCTTCCGAGCGTGTTTTCGATTGCATGCAAAGATTTTTGTTTCCAGCAATGTAAGGGGAGATGAGGTAGACAAACCCACACTGGGACGACCGAGGGCACATCCTGGGCTGGGTCGAAGTCCGGGGTCCATTTGTTCAGGTATAACCCCTGTGGCCCCATGAAGTACGACCCATTTCTGAAGATGAGGTTTTTATCTTCAGGGTTGTCAAAGACGAATACAAAGTATCCTTTCCCTACGAAGTGGCTCTTTATTCCTTCTGATATGAGCGGATTCCAGTTCCTCTGCACCCAGGCACCTACGGATTTGGGAGAGGGCCAGAGACCGGTGAATTTCCCGATGAGTCCTTTGTCTGCTAAGTTGACTGTCGTTCTGCAAGTTTCTTCCAATGGCAATTCAATGCTGGGGATGTAGTCTAATTTCTTCACAAATTTCTGCTGCGCTGCTGACGGCGGTCTCTTGGAGGCTGCGGCGACCAACTTCGTGAATGCTTCCAGTTCTGGCAATGGGGGAGGGGTAGGGATGGCGCCCCCACCAACGTCCATGGCTGGGGAGGCCCTGAGCGTTGCAAAGAACCCAAGATAGGTCGCGTCCTCACACCCCTGCATGTTAGGTCGCGATTTTTCGTGGAGCTCGTTTTAGGTTGATATCCTTACAAAAAAATTTTAATGTGCCAAATTTCTTTCTCTTCACCAGTGGTGTTGGTTACAAAAAAGGATGGCTCATGGCATATGTTTCCAGATTATAGACAACTCAACAAAATGACCATCAAAGATAAGTTTCCTATCCCTGTCATTGATGAATTATTAGATTAATTACATGGAGCAAAATTCTTTACTAAGTTGGATCTTTGTTTGGCATATCATCAAATCAGAATGAGACATGAAGACATTCCTAAAACATCTTTTAGAACACATGAAGGTCATTATGAATTTTTGGTTATGCCATTTGGACTGACTAATGCACCCTCAACATTTCAAAGCTTGATGAATTCCATTTTCAAGCCCTTCCTTAGAAAATTTGTGTTAGTATTTTTTGATAGCATACTAATCTACAACAAATCTTGGGAAGAGCATGTACAACATGTTGACAGAGTATTACAACTATTGGAAGAGCAACAACTTTATGCAAAGCCTTCCAAGTGTTCCTTTGGGGTTCAAGAAGTGGAATATTTGGGTCATATTGTATCTCATGAAGGTGTAAAAGTGGATCCTAACAAAATTAAAGCTATAAGGGAATGACTAATTCCCAAAACCTTGAAGAAATTTAGAGGATTCTTAGGATTGACAGGCTATTACCACAAGTTTGTCAATAACTATGGTCAAATAGGAGCACCTCTAACAACATTATTAAAAAAAGAAGCATTTTCTTGGGTAGAAGAAGCAACCAAAGCTTTTGAAAAACTTAAGGAGGCTATGTGTACAACCCCTGTATTGACCACACTTGAATTCACAATTTTTTTTATTGTGGAGTGTGATGCCTCATGCCATGGAATTGGTGCAATTTTAATGCAGGAAGGAAGGCCCCTTGCCTTTGAAAGCAGACAACTTAAAGGAAAAAACTTAGTCAAACCCATTTGTGAAAAATAAATGTTGGCCATACTACATGTAGTACATAAATGGTGCCCCTACCTAATAGGGAGACACTTCAAGGTAAGAACATATCATGACAGTGTGAAGTACTTTTTGGAGCAATGATTATCTTCATAAGAGAAACAAAAATGGGTTACAAAGATGTTGGGTTATGACTTTGAAATTATATACAAAAAAGGAAAACATAATGTTGTGGCAGATGCCTTTTCCAGGAAAGAAGAAGAAACAAAAGGTTCACTATGTGATATTTCTATGTCGCAATCGGATTGGGTGGAAGAAGCAAGGATAGAATGGAATCAAGATCAAGAGGTATGCAAGATCATTCAAAAACTACATGAAGACCCTAGTTCAGTAGAAAAGTTTATATGGAAGAATAATTTGCTATGGTATCATGATTGCCTATACTTATGTAAGAATTCCCAACCCAAACAAAAAATCCTTCTGGAATTGCACTCTTCTCCTATAGGGGGACATTCAAGATTCTTGAAAACATACCACAAGGTCAAGAAGGAATTTTTGTGGGAAGGTCTTAAAAATGATGTTCAAAGGTTTGTGTTGGAATGTCTGGTCTGTCAACAGAATAAGGGAGAGACAATCAAGACTTCAGGTATCCTACAACCATTATCTATACCAAGCCAATGTTGGGAAGAAGTTTCCATGGATTTTATTACAGGTTTACCAAAATCATAAGGAAATACTGTCATCATGGTAGTAGTGGATAGAATAACAAAGTATGCCCATTTTTTCTCTATTTCTCATCCTTTTAAAGCAACCACAATAGCAACAACATTTATGGAAACAATTCAAAAACTACATGGAGTCCCCAAGATTATTGTAAGTCATAGAGACCCAATTTTCACAGGAAATTTTTGGATTGAATTATTTTCTTGTTTTGGTACTCAATTGGCTCATAGTTCATCTTAGCACCCTCAATTTGATGGGAAAACTGAGATTGTGAATAAATGTCTAGACATATATCTTTGCTGCTTTGCATCCGATAAATAGACACAATGGGTCAAATGGTTTCCCTTAGCAGAATGGTGATACAACACATCCTTCCATACTTCATCAAAAATGTCCCCATTTATGGCACTTTATGGATATCACCCTCCATCCAAAACATCACCCTTGAAAAGGAATACAAGGGTTCAAGCAGTGGAGGACCACATAGGGAACCAACAAGAGGTCCTAAAATTGTTGAAGGACAACTTGGTTATGGCACAAAATAGGATGAAACAACAAGCATATCAACATCGCAGGAAAAGGGAATTTGAGGTGGGGAATTGGGTATTTCTAATGCTACAACCATACAAACAAATGTCCCTCAAGCAAAAAAAGAAGGACAATAAACTAGCACCCAAATATTATGGCCCCTATAAGGTTTTGCAAAGGATCGGAAGTATGGATTACAAATTGGAGTTGCCTCCATCTTCACGTGTACATCCAATATTCCATGTTTCTTGCTTATAGAAGGTCATCGGCAACAAGATCCTGGTCCAAACAATTTTACCGGAGCTCAATGAAGAAGGGAAAATCATACTAGCGCTAGAAACAATCCTTGAAACGAGAATTAAGCAGTTGAGAAATCGAGCAAATACAAAGTACCTCGTCAAATGGAAGAACCTACTAGTGGAAGAGGCAACATGGGAAGATGAGTTCTTCATGTAGAAGCATCCGTGGTTATACAAGTGTTGAGGACAACACTTGTTTGAAGGGGACGTGCATGTTAAGACCTAGACAAAGCCCCATGATATGTATAAAACCCATTATTATGCCCTAGATATTGAATTATTACATTTCTAGTAGGTCGGCTAGAACCCTTCTTTGCACCCTTTCATTATAATTGTAACCCTTTGTCTCCTATATATATATCAAGGATATCTAGTATTAGGATCATCTTATCTCATCTCATATTTTGTTCTAAAATTTATATATTGTAAAGGAGGTTTCCCCCTCAGAGTGGACTGAATTTTATTGATTTCTTATCATTTTTAAGGTGTTGGGTCATAACAATTTCACCCAATGAGCATGTAATTCTCAAGAGAGTTATGATAAAATTAAATGAGAGTGATCTCTATTTATATGAGATCACTCTAAACAAATTTTCCACACAATTTTTTCCACTTTTATAATTTGAGGAGGCCGACCTCACAAATTTTCCTTTATAACTTTAAAATACAAAATGTGTTTTCTCTATTATTCCCACCACCCTTATATTATGAGTTTTCTCTATTATTCCCTCCACCCCCACCCTCATATATGAGGGTGGGTGTGGGGGAAATAATAGAGAAAACTTATTACATAAAGTAATTTCCCCTTTAGGGGTGACGTCATGCCCTATAAGGGTGATGTAAGCCTCCAAAGTGAAACAATTTGCCTCATCATGGAATTCATTGGGCCTCCAAAGGCCATGTGTGTTTTCATCAAGTTCTTTGGTGCATACCATGTGTCTCTTTCTCCATAAAACCACATCACATCACTATCAAACCATGAAACCCCATCAAAAACCCTAACCTCCATGTGACGTCTGGGGAATATAAGGTGACATTTTAGGCCTCCAAAGGCCAATGTTAAGGTGCAAGGGGCCACAATGTGATCATCTCATCGTGTCCAAGTACCTCCAAAGGCAATGTTCATCCTCCCATGTGTCCAATGAGAGGGGGTGCATCATCCAACATGTGGGATTCATTTCCCTATGAAGGTCCAAATGACCTTGTGCCTCCATGAACAAGCTTTCACCTAGCAAGGCCCTACAAAGACAAACAAGTATGCCCTCCAAAGGTTAGCAAGTCAAAAGTATCATGCCAAGTAAGCCATATCTAATAAAAGAACCACCTAAACATGTGCATCAAATACCCCCTTTTCAAAATAAACAAATGCTCAAAGACCTTATACAACTTTCCAAATTTAAGTATGGGAAGGTTGTCAAGGTGCCCTATTGGGTAAATCAAGGAGTGTTTCCCAAGAAGACTCTCTCTAAGTCATGTAAAAGAGTATGATGTGGATGGGGGTGTGACTTTTGGGCATGGGGTTTCTTGACATAAAAGGGCTCATATTGTCTCATTTATGGGTGCCTTTGTAGAGGGTGTGTTGCATCCTCATTTTCAATGCAACTTTATTCCAAGCCCTTTATTTGCCATTAATTGATTAAGGTACGAACATTGAGTACTATATGCAAGGGAAAGTAAAGAGTACCACAATGCCACTTGAAGTTAGGAACACATTGAGTATCATGTGTAGGGAAAGTAAAATACATTGCAAATGCATTCCCTCAACAAGCGGGACATTTAGTTATGTGTTTTATTTTACAAGTCCTTGAATTTTGCGGAGAATCATTTCATTGCTCTCAGGACCTTAGGGTGAGCATCTGGATGATAATTTATTGGATTTTATCTTTTTCCAGCTACAAGCCTCTAGGCCTTTATCCCCTTCTTCCCATTAAATGAGGTACAAGCCCTTCTTGGGTCAATATGCCCGAAAACCCAAAAGATGAGGAAATGAAAGGGAGAAGTACGAAAAGTGATGAGTATATGTGGGAATGGTACGATGAACCTTCAAGGAGACCTCCTATTATCAATCATGTTCTCTAGGGTGACCCACTTACTAGGACACCATGTCAACCACCAAGGTGAAATGAGGCAAAAGGCATAATTTCTAAGCAAACATTTTCAAAATCAAGAAAGGACCCTTAAAAACATGTTCAAATGCTTTAATTATTAAAATGACACTTACCATGAGACTGGAATTTTTACCTCATGAAGCAAGACATTTTGTCCTCTATGGGCCAAGTTGGTGTGGTGGAAAATGTTGTTGTCGATCAATGGTGATGTGTGGTAAGAGGAGGATCTCTGTCTGCTCATCTGGTTCTCGACACTCCATGTTTGCAACCTGCGAGCCTTAAGACATCATCCCCTTAGTTACCCCTAGGAATGGGGGGTAACATATAGCTCCTACTTAGGAACATGTACTCACCATAGAGCACATGAGAACCTCAACATCTCTTGGTAATACATGTTCCTACATACCTTAAACAAATAAAACATTGGGATATCGAAGTTAGCGCACTCACCCCTTTATTCATATGATAAAAAAATTAAAAATTGACAATTATTTTAAAAGAAAATTTTGCAATTTTTTCAAAAACTTCTAACTAACATATGATATGATTAAGAAAATGTAGTAAAGAAAAAATGCATAAATGCAAATGAAGCAATATGTAAATGAAATATGGGCATGCAAATCTAAATAAATGGAACTAGACTACCATGAGCACACAAGTGCAAATGCAAGAAAGCAAATAACCTACCTACTTACCTGGGCTCATGGCCCAAAGAAATGAAGGGCTTGGTGATGTCAGGTGAAATCGCACAACCAATGCAACCACCTTCTCAACATCTCATCAAGGTATCTCCCCCTATGCTTAATCATGTAATATAACAAAGATAATTCAAGCACAAAATCATGATGAGCATAAATAGGCATGCAACCAATCATAGAAAGCAACTCATGGAGATGGGTGGGAGAGAGAAAATCATGCTGGAAGGAATAGCCACAAGCCTGATCGATCCATCTCATAATAGGAATACCTCATATAGATGACCTTTCATCTTCATCCTCACTCAAAATACCATTGCTTGTCGAAGATTGAGAAGAGATGAGAGATCGGAAGAAAACATAATGGCTTCCCCAAGAAGAAGATAAAGGTAAGGGACAACCTCATGTCCGGAGAAAGAAATCCTCCTACTACTGAAAAATTGTTTCCTTTTCATCTGCATATCTTTGTAAAAATCCCCAGGATGCAAATGATGCTCCTCGATAATGTGAGTCTCTGATTTTTTTGGGTTGACCAGGTCCTTATATTCATCAAAATTCGACCACAAAATTGATTGAGAATATTCATCAGGTGATTGTTGTGAGTTTTCAAAAGGATAAACCCCAAGGAAAGGTTGGAAATCCACATAGGCATACTACAACCAATCATCCTTCGGTGGCTGAAACAAATCTGTGACCATATCATCATCATGTTGCCAAACATCTGAATAATACATGCATGTAGACAAGCATTTTGAAGGAAACAACTTATCATTCTTCACTCGAAATCCACTCTCACTATCATAAATGGTATCTCCATCAAAACTAGAGAAACCAACCTCCCATCTATGTCTCCCTACACATATAAAGTCATATATATGTTCACCAATTGAATTCAAGGGTTTCTTCATTAGTTCATCTATATGGCTGCAACTAACCATTTCCTTGTCTTCGTGTGCAAGGAGAACAAAAGCTTGATTGGCTTCAACTGGGTCACCAACGGATTCTTCGTCATTGAAGTTGTACCTTTCTGTGACCATGGAACACAAGGAATTCACTCTATGACACATCTTAGCAAGATCTTGTGCTAGAAAATTAGTAGGACCTTCTTCAAATACCTAACATCCTTGTTTATTAGAGATCCTACCATCAATGGTTTCTTCTTCTTGATGTGCAGGAGGAATGGAGGCCTAGATGTCTTCGCATGGAAAGGCAAACCCATTCACTTCATTTTCATGAGAAGCCTCTTCATGGATTGAGTCATCAAAGTGTTCATGAGGTAACTCATGTTCTTCTTCCTGATGACTCACCTCTTCACGCTCTCATTCTTCAATACAACCTTCATTGTCCTTAATAGAATCATGAAGTAATTTTTGCTCCTCTTTAAGGGGTTGATAAACCTCTTGATAAGCTTTTTACTAATCACTCCAGGAGGAATGTGAGGCAAGAAAACTTCATCTTCATCAAGCGGGAGAAAGGATATTGATGTCTCATCCCGGTCCTCGAAATGTTGCACTTCATCGGAAACTTCTTCTTCTTGGCAACTTTCCTCGTGGACCCACTCTCTAAGAAAATATTCATCATCAGGAGTTTCACCTTCAATGAGTTTCAAGATTTCTTTGGGCATCAAGAATGATCGATCCTGGGTTGGAAGGCTTTTCCAATGACCATATTTCTTTGTCATAGTGTCACATAGTGACTTCAATCTGAAATAAGCAAGGGAAAGATCCCATGCTACATCTCGGGTAGGCTCCCTCTCATAATTTCAAAGGATAGTGTTGTACTCTTCTCTTATTTGCATGCAAAATTCGACCAAGAAGTCTTTATCTTGGCAGTGCTCAAGTAATTGTTCACAAAACTCATTGTCTTCTTCTATGTTTTCCTTGAGAGCCTTGAAACTTTCTTCATCACTATCATCAAATTCTTGTTTCTCAATTGTTGTTTCAACAAATTCTAGAAGAATTGTTTCTTTTAAATCCCCAATAGGATCAAGGTCAAAAACTTCTCTAAAAAATGCATCCTCCAAGTCCTGAATTGTATCTTCAAAATTTTGAGTTTTTGATCCCCAATGCTTAAGGAATTTTCCGATGAGGATCGTTGAAGAAGATATACCTTTTTGTCCGGGAAGAATATTTGATCCAATCCCTTTGTTCCTTTCGCAAGGACAACAAAAACAACCACAAGCACATATTCATGTTGTAAACCTACATGGGCAATGTATCTAGTAAACTCAACAACGTGTGCAACAATCAGAAATGGATCACCGTCAAACTTTGGGATGACATCTAACCAAATTATCAGACACTTGTTTGGATACCAATAAATAAACTCAACATCCAAGGCCTTGTATGCTTCATGAAAGCGCCATAGATCCATGCTTCCATTCTCTGGGATGTCACTTCAATGGAGTCACCAGATGGGATTAATGCTCATAAAAAATTACAAGGGAACTTCGCTCAAGTGGAGTTGCCAGGCAAGCTAGAGGTGAGGGATCTAGGATCAAAGCTTGCTAAAGTGTCGTTAGGGATCAGAAAAGGATTCAAAATTATCCCTGGCAATGAAGCCAAAATGTTATTGCATAGATTGTAGCTTGGGAAAATCCCAACCCAAACCAAAAAGGTGTGAAAACTATGGGAGTATTTACCCACTGTCACCTTAGATAAACACTCCCCTCACTTTAGTGATGATGAAATCACCACAAGGGGGGAATATCAGGTGACCCTAGGGGGATTGAGATGGAAAGTGAAAGGATATGAGAGGTGCCCCTATATGTCAAGGTCAAATGTGGATATGTAGCATGTGAAATAGTCTCGTGAGAGGATAATTGGTTGCCAAAGATGATGTACTTGGAAAACAATGTTAGCCCTGTCGAGAACAAGATAATATATAGCAATAGATGCCTCAAAACCAAAGGGCATTCAACAAGAAACCTTCTTGTCCCAAATTGCAGCAGTGTGGAAATATATATATAAACAACAAATGATGATAAAAGCTACAAATTTAACCATCAAAATCAAGTACAAGATGTTGGAAACAAAGCTAGTAATAACTAGATAAACTTCCAATGATTCAAACAAGACTTTGATGGTGATTAGAGGGATGTAAGTTAGTGTTATCAGGAATATTTGTAACAGCCTTATGGCTGTAGCAAAAAAATTCTACAAAAGCAAATTGTAGCTACCAAAATTAGCAAACAATCCACCCAAAAGATAGCTAATAACTAGTAGATTAATTATGGCAGCTTGCAAGTGAATTTTAGTGGTTGAATAATGAGTAAACAAAGGGATAAATATGAGTTTTCTGAAGCCCTATTGGTTGTAGCATAAATTTATAATAGCAATGAGAATCACTTGGCCAATCAAGACGCCCCTAGGGCACAAGAAAGCTTATATCATGAAGAATAAATTCCAACTTGATCAATTGCAATATCTCAAGAAATCATGTTTATCAATGCATGAATATACAATATCCAATGCAAGTAGATTGGTGCCTTATCAATTGTGTTAATGAAGTCTCTTGTATATGAGCTAGGGTTTATTACTTCTCTAGGGTTTTAAGCCTTTTTACTCCCTAGAACAAACAATCCCTAGCAAGGTAAATCTACAAGGGTGAAGCCCTTTTACTCCTTGTAGCAAACTTTGCAAAATAACTCTTTCAATGACAATAAGGATAGATCTTGATGGAGGGTTTAATCCTTTATACGCATCCAAATATTTATACAAATTAACCTCGAAACAAGAAGAAACAACACAATATGTGAAAAATGCCTTACTAATTTCAAGAGATAACATGAAAAATCCTTCTTTATCAAGAATATTCTATTACACTTGCAAAGAGACAAGAATCAAGAGATAACGCCTTAGCCTTTTCCTCCAATAGACAAGTAAAGCATCCACAAAGCATCAAGAGAGAGACGGAGCAATTTTCCCAAGTAGGGCGAACATTTCAGCCAATGGGTATGTATTTCTCAAGGGAGTTATGATAAAATGAAATGAGAGTGATCTCTATTTATATGAGGTCACTCTAAACAATTTGTCCACATAAGTTCGTCCACTTTCATAATTTGAGGATGTCGACCTCACAAATTTTCCTTTACAACTTTAAAATACAAAATACATAAAGTAATTTTCCCTTTAGGGGTGACCTAATCATGCCCTAGAAGGGTGATGTAAGCCTCCAAAGTGAAATGATTTTCCACATGATGGAATTCGTTGGGCCTCCAAAGGCCATGTGTGTTGCCATCAAGTGATATGGTGCATGTCATGTGTCTCAACCCTGTTCCCAAGGGTGACCCACTTACTAGGACAACATGTTAACCACCAAGGTGAAATGAGGCAAAAGGCATAATTTCCAAGCAAACATTTTCAAAATCAAGAAAGGACCCTTAGCAACATGTTCAAATGCTTCAATTATTATAATGACACTTAACACAAGATTGAACTTGTTACTTCACGAAGCAAGGCATTCCATCCTCTATGGGCCAAAATGGTGTGGTGGACGTTGTTGATGTCGATCAATGGTGATGTGTGGTAAGAGGAGTAGCTTTGTCTACTCATCTGGCTCTTGTCAATCCATGTCTGTAACCTGCAAATCTTGAGACATCATCTTCTTAGTTGCCCCTAGGAATGGGGGGTAACATGACTCATGGCAGAAAATGCTTCCGCTTAGTCAGAAAAACCATCTAAATGCTATTCATGCTAGCCTTAATTTGAATAGACCAATATAAGTTTCAACCTTCTGGAGAAATTCTAGTCTGATTTCCTTATGGTGAGACTAGAAGAGCACCCATGCAGAGCTCAACATAGTAGCTGAAATAGATTTGGGACCATGCAAAGAGGAGATGGCATTGCGAAAAATTAGAATCAAGCAGGGACCAGACATACTCCAATGGGGCCACTCCTCAAAAGGAAAATTCATCATAAAGGAAGCTTATGTCTGAAAACCTCCTTTCACTTGCTGCCAAGGGATGCTATCTGGGAACATATTTGGAAAGCAAATCTTTGGCCTAAAGTCAACACCTTTCTCTGGTTGATTGCTCATCGAAGTATACTCACTTGGGACAATCTCAGGAAAATAAATTTTACTGGCCCCTTCATGTGTCCTCTATGTATTCAAAAAGAGGAAACTATGGAACATTTGCTTAATCTCAACCATTATAGATCTCATATCTGTGATTGGATAGCTCAGAGCATGCAGACCTCATACCAAAAGAGGGATAGTATCCCTGACAAGCTAGCTAGTTGGAATTCTTCTACCTTCAAAAATCCTATTCTTTACCGCATCCGGAAGCTTCTTCTATGTCTCACCCTTTGGCATATTTGGAAAGAAAGAAACCACATGATTTTTTATTCACAACAACTTCCTTGGGAGGAAATATGGCCTAGAATATAAAGCAATGTTCTAGAAACTATAATGATTTCCAAGTGGTTGGCATAAGACATGTCTTGTACTCCTAAAGAACGACCTATTCTCCTACAATGGAATCTATGTCTTCCCCCTGCTGCTGACCTGCTCTCTACAAGATCTCCTTCGATCATTAGTCCTAGACACTGGAAGTGTCCCCCTCTGGGATTTGTCAAATTAAATTTTGATGGTGCCTCTAAGTGCAATCTTGGCCCTGCTGGCTTTGGGATAGTATTTAGGGACAACAATGGGTTGTTGACGTTTGAATGTGTTAATATCGAAATGACAACCTCACGAGGATATTAATCCCCCTGCGTTTTTAAAGAGGTGGTACTCCTCTATAATTTTTTCAAAGATTTTAAAACATAAATTGGATTATGCCAATAAGACAAACTAAAATATTAATCTCTCAAAAAAATTTAAAATGTCATAAAATACAAGAGTTCCTGAGAAATGGACCAGGAACATTAAACATCGCATTTGCTAGAAATGAATAAATTGCAGGAAATAACAAAAAGTCTCACATCCATCACAATTTTTAGATATTTATGATCACATTCAAAATAAAAAGGAAAAATGGTCCAACACATAAGATAACTTTGAAAGAGTATTAATTATTGAGATAAAAAAATAAGAGTTTGATAAGTCAACTTCAAATATCTTATACTCAAAACTCAGAGTTACAAGACATACTCGAAATTAACTCCGAAATAGTTCTCTGGAATTTCTAAAAATTGATATGATTCTCTTACAGTCTTAGAAAATTAAGGGTGTTCATCCACGAATGGACTAGGATTGGGGCTCTCATGGACCATTAAATACATATGAGAAAGATGAAGAAGAAGATGCAGAACTGGAACAAGGCACAAGCAACAAAATATGGACGTAAGACAAAAGAGAATTTATCAGAATTCACTTATATTATTCCAACGAAAGAATGAATACAACTGGATGAAATCTGAAAAAGGAAGATAATGTGATCAGTATAAAATTACTATGATGGAATCTCTCTCTTTACTTTGATGTAGTCAGTGTCCTTTTATCCTTCTTGTCGACGATTTCTAGATCAATACTAACTATTGTTTCTTGATTTTCCTCGGTAATCTTGATTAGGGACTTTTTAAACCATTATTCTATGTAATCCTTCATTGGAGCCACAATTATCTCATATTTAATTTTAACATCAAATAACTCACCTTCCAAATCTCTTAAGTCATGTGAAATATTGTGAATTGACTCTTCAATATCTTGATTTTTGTTTGCATAATCTACTAGCCAATCTTCAATTTCTCTTTCATTATATTCAATTATACTATTGAAATTTTCAACAGAAATGCTTTTCAATATGTCCACATGTTCTTAAAATTGTTGCTTCATCATAAATATAGAATTTATGATTAATCTTGAGTCTTGTACTTCTCTGGTGTTTCCTTCCAAGTCTATCTCGATGAGTTTTCTGAATAACATTTCCTTTTTATTTACAATTTCATTGCAATTGTCCATAATATCCTTCAAATTGTTGATCTTTTTGATCCAACATGCTTTCAATTGTTTCAATCTTGACAGGGATGGCAAGCCTTATTCCCTTCTTTTGATCTCGGTCATCTTGGAAACTTTGATTACAAATGGTATAATGACATCTTTGTAAAACCCTTCTTCATTTTTATAATCTTCTTGAAGGAATTCATTATAAGAATTTACTCGAGATCTAAAAGAAATAATATTACCAGATACATCCCATGCCTCCATGATGAGTGACATTCTTCTTTTTATGTTTTTCTCAACAAAGTTTTTGACAACTATTAACAAACTTGAAAATCCATTCAACTTCAAATCAAGTGTTCCCGGCTTTGCAATGGCTAATGGGCTTGCAAGAATAGGGGGAGGCATCAAGGTGGATTCCTGTTCTCTGACTTTTTCTTTTAATTGGGAATTATGTGCTTCTAAGTCAACAATTGAAACCTCCAAGGTATCATCAATTACCTTGTGTATCTTAGAAATTTGAGATGCACGCAAATTACTAAGTTCATATTCAAAACATGATTTTCCTTTTTTATTTATCTGATTTACTCCTTCAAATACTAGCTTTCTAGAATCCTTGTCAAATAGTGCATTTTGTATAGTAAATGATTCTTCTTCTGAAAAATATTCTTCTTGTGCGGCTATTTCAAATGTAATTTGATGGGTTTCCTGTAATCTCAGTTCTTCATCAGGGAAATTCGTATTTTCAATATCAACTTCAAGATCCATATCCTCAAGAGATAAGTTATTTGTATCATTTTTAGATACCTGTTGCTTTGCTTCTTCTT
The DNA here is from genome assembly GCA_000966675.3 of Picea glauca. Taxonomy (NCBI): domain Eukaryota; kingdom Viridiplantae; phylum Streptophyta; class Pinopsida; order Pinales; family Pinaceae; genus Picea; species Picea glauca. The sequence goes on along the minus strand of JZKD02S0291119.1, from coordinate 105,839 downwards.
GCGGGGGAACCTTTCTCTTCTTTCTTGAATTTTGTGGGGATTTTTCATTTTTCCTTGAGGAGGATTTTTATCACCTCATCCACTTGAATTGCCACTTGAAATATTTTTCTGTTGTGTTGTTGTTTGAACATTGTACTTGGGTAAGCCAGTCTTCTGTGAAACTACTAGAGATTGAACAACTTTTTCATTTGGACCCTTTCCTTTTTGCTTATGCTGATATGTAGTGCTTATTTCAGTCTCAATATCGTCAATAGGTTGCACCAGAGTATCTTGAGTATTACCCTCTTCTTCCCCAAATATAAGTGTTTGGGTAAATGCATTACTGAATCCTACTGACTGCATGTGGTCAACAAAAATATGACTTGGGTCAAACCCTTTGATTTTTTCTGCATATTTCAAATTCAAATGATCGAAATGGGCCAAGAATTCATCAATTCTGGTTATGTTTCTTAATACAGTTTCTCCGACCTTCCACGACAATGGGATAAATTGGCTTTTTCTCTTCTCATGAAAAAAGTGAAGCCAAAATCCACATTGCCTAGCAACTTCGGTGATAAATTTTTTAACTGAAATGTCGTAAAGGAGAAAAGAAGGACTTTCTCGGGAGCAAAATATTCTAATGACATTATAATTTTCACTCTTCTCCTGGGTACCTTTATTATTTAGAAAAGTTGTTGCCTCTAATGACAATTTGGATGTGTTATCTCCAAAAAGAAGTTTCTTGAAAACTGTAACAAATTCATTATGTGCTTCATAAAAATAAATAGAGGTCTTTTGTCTCCAAAGAGATTGGTACCATACAGTTACATGGTCGATTTTGCAGTCTATCCTCTTGCCAATTGTTAATCCCTTGAAAATATGGCAGTGCGTAATAGAAAATATTAAATATGAATCCATGAAAAAATTATTTTCTTTCTTAAAATTTGAAAGCTCGGAAGCAATTTCGATAGAGATAAGCTTTCCTCAATCGAAGATGCCTTTTTCATGAACTGTAAAGTGCAAAATGTACACAACCAACCGAGAGATGGTTGTCGTATTTTCTTGACCAGTAATGCTAGTGAATAGCCACACAATTTCTCGATAAGGGTTTTTCAAAGAAATAACTTGGATATTTGTTATGTCAACATGCATCGTTGAAGGGTCTTCAAGATATTCTTGCAAAAGGTCGAGTCCATTATTTATTTTCTTTAGAAAATCCCCCTCTTCTTGTCTTTTAAAGGTAACAAATGGCTCTAGTAACTTCAACATCTTCCTGAAAATGAGTGGTGCTAAAGAAATAGGGGGTTCGCCCTAGAGTTCAAGGGCTCCTCGATTTGCAATATACTTATCAACGCACTACGTGACAACTTCTTTACAATCAAATACTTCTGATACACATCCAACAAGATAAATTCCTGATGTCCAGACTACATTTTCATTTCTTTAAAGCAGAGGTAGTGTAGAGTAGTACCAGTATGATCTCAATCACTGGAAATTCTAATCTTCTCGTCCAAAAATATTCATTGTATCCCCATAGAAATGTTGCCTTCCTACATCCATGAAGTTGGTGGACTGTTTGTGTAATTACTTATAAGATATTCGTAGAAATGAGGCGCTTTTCCAAATAATAATGACTTAATCTTTTCCTAATGAAGAAATTTTAATGCATGTTGAAGGAAAATCCCTCTATATTTATGCCATTAATAACAGTCTTTTCGTGATTTTCAAAACAATTATCTTCTATAGTACCAACATTAAATGTATCTCGAGAAAAATATCAAATCGAAAAACATGTTACGGTGGGGGTGGATATGAAGGAAAAATTTGGGGTGAACCTACGAGTCTAGTGTGAAGAAAAATGCACAAGTATCGTATGGAAGAAAAAAAGTTAGAAAATGGTTAAGTATCATTGTTAATCAGGCTTGTAGGATGAATGGAGATGAGAGACTCAGGGACCTATGAACCCGTGATGAGAAAAGAAGAAAAATAATTTTTTTAAGTGTCGTGCAAGTTGGGGATCGTGGAAGTGAAAGGGCATTTTGGTGATAGCAGAATTACAAAGAAAAGTATGCTAACCCATGAACCCATGGTGAAGTGAAAGAAACTGAATAAGTATGGTGAAAGAAAAGACCAGGTAAACTTTTACAAAAAGAAAAACAAGAAATTTTTCTAAGTATGGAGAAGTAATAGGGAAAAGAAAATATATGGGTCAACAATTGGCTTCAACTGTGGGATAGTGACCCCCCATGGGTTGCTGAGAACCCAGAATATGAAAACCAAGTATCTTCTCCATTGCACTATGGAGCTAGAGAAAGAGAAAATATAAAACAAAAAAATAAAAAAATACAAAAAGGAAGAAATTTGATCAAGCAAAGAAGTTTTTGAGATGATTCCCATTGACTAGCAACATTAATACTATCCCCTTCATACATTTAAGCATGTACGAATTAAAACTCAAGATCTTCTCAATGATGTAAGGACCAATCCAAAGGGAATCAAACTTTGTATGCATTGAATATTTTTCTTTAGCTTTGTTCCAGAGCAATACAAATTCATCTTTTTGAAAATTATTGATTGTTGCACTTTGACCCAAATATTTCTTGACATTATGTTGTCTCTAATCTATTTTCTTGAAGGCCTCGACTTGTTCTTCTTCTAACTTTAAAATTCGATTTAGCCTTCTATGAAAAGGAGAAATATCTTCTGTGTCTTCAAAATTTACAGCATAAGTCAAAGCGTTTAATTTTAGATTGATTGGCATTTTTGCTTCTTTTCCATATACCAATGTATATGGAGACATCCTAGTGCTGCCTTTTGGTGTCAATCTGCTCGCACATAATGCATTGGTTAATTTTAAATGCCAATTCTTTTGATTCTGATCAATTGTCTTTTTAAGAATTTGGATCAAAGTCTTGTTTGTAGATTCATCTAGTCCATTTCCTGGGGGTGGTAATTTGAATATTGTCCTATTATAATACCAAATTCCCCACAAAATTTGGTAAACTTTGATCCAATGAAGATTGACCCATTATCAATGATGAACTTTTCTGGCACTCCAAATCTTGATAGTATATTGTCTTTGAGAAATCTTATAAATTCTTCAGAATCATCCCTTTTTAACACTACTACCTCTTGCCACTTTGTGAAATAATTTGTGGCAATAAGAATGTATTCATGTCATTTTCTCAATTTTGGGTTTATTGGTCCAATCATGTTGAGTCCCCACTATGCGAATGAATCTTTTACCAATATAGGTTGTAAAGGCATTGCAACTTTCTTCATCTTTCCAAAACATTTCTGACAAGAAAAACATTTTCTTATCATTGCATATGAATCTTTAAAGATTGTTAGCCAATAATACTTAGACCTTATTATTATATGGGCAATAGCAGTAGGTGCAAAGTGTCCTCCAAAAATTCCTTCATGAAACTATTTTATCAATTCTTAGGCTTTGTTTGAATCTACACATAGCAACAATATTCCATCATGATTCCTTGTGAACAAAACTTCTGTGACTAATACATACCGATTTGACTTCATTTTCAATGCTCTTCTCTCTTTGGGAGTCATGTTGTTTGGGAATTGTCCAGATCTCAAATAGAAAATAATGTCTTTATACCATTTCAAAGTTAGCATAGGCTTCCCAGCTGAATAAAATATTACCCTATTTAATGAATCATTGTCTGCAATAAGCTTACATAATCCTTGTCCTTTAATTTCTTTCAGTGGTGTAATCTCTATGCCATACGCTTGGATCTTAGCCAACCAATTTTCCCATTTTCCTTCTCTCAACTGTTGATTTAAGAGCATCTTTACTTGTGAAGAAGGAACATATGTTATAACATGAGAATTCAAAATATAACTTCGGAAGGGAGCCACTACCTTGACTAGAGAAAGAGCACGTTTCTCAATTTCTGAATATTTCAGTTCATAATCATGAAGAGTCTTACTCCTGAAGCTTATTGGAAGCTCTTCTCCTCTGAGCTTTTTCTGTGTAAGGACTGAGGCCACGGTCCCTTCTATGGCAAAAGAGTATATGATAAAATCTCTGTCAAAATCATGACTGATCAATACAGGTGTTGTGGTGATTGCACGCTTGATATTATTAAATGCATTTTGGATATCTTGAGTCCATTCAAATCTTTGATCTTTCTTAAGCAATAGATTGATTGGTTTGACAATAGTTGCATAATCTAGAAAAAATCTTCTTACAAAATTTATCTTTCCAAAAAATGACTGTACGCCCTTTTTTGAAGTTGGAGGTTTTAATTCATTGATGGCTTTGACTCTTTCAGGAATGATATAAACTCCTTGCTTACTGAATATATACCCTAGTAATTTCCCCTCAAAAACTACAAACAACCACTTTTTTGGATTAAGAGAAATTCCATATAATTTGTATCTTTCAAAGACTTGTCTTAAATGATTTATATGTTCTTCTCTTATCTTGGAATGAACAGTGAGATCATCTTGATAATCATCCATAAACTTCCCTATTAGATATTTAAAATCATGATCCACGACTCTTTGAAAAGTAGCTCCAACATTCTTTAGGCAAAAATTCATACGCGCGTAAGCATACGTCTCCCATGGTGTTATGTAGGTAGTTTTAGGCATTTCCTCCTCTACAACTAATACTTGATTATATCCTGAAAATCCATCTAACATGGACATACAAGCTGATCCAATAACTTTTTGAAGAAAAAATTTCATTTTAGGTAGAGGATACTTGCTTTATTCATATCTCTAAAATCGACACGCAAACGAATTTCTCCAGTGTTCTTCCTCACTATTATTGGATTGGAGAGCCATTTTGAGTGCATGATAGGAAAAATGATTCCAACTTTCTTCAATTTCTCCAGTTCTATCTTTACCAAGGGATTCATATTTGGATTTATATTTCTGAGCTTTCATTTAAATGGCTAGGCTCCCTCTTTCAATGGTATGACATACTGAAATATTGATTTGTCATATGCTTTGAGATCATCATAGGTCCATGCAAAAACATCAAAGTATTATTTAAATAATGCAGTATATTGGACAATTTATTTTGGAGTGCAATCGATCCCGAGATTCACATATCTAGGGTATCTTTTTGTTCCAATATTTACCTTCTGTGTTCCTTGCACTTTTCACACACATTCTTCTTCTTTTAAAATTTTGGCTTGATCATCTCTTGTAAAGAAAGACTCGGATTTGATATCCCACTAGATGATAGAGAGAAGGACCCATTCAATTCATACCCCATTCAATATAATAGCCTGTTCAATATAATACCCATAGGGAGAAAAGGCCTCACCACCGACTGGTTGACAGGAGAAGGCCCCCATCGTGACACCATAGTGAAAACACGTAGAAAAGGCAAGCTCATATTCATCTCCAGGGATAGCAAGATCGATAAGGCAAGATACCACCTTCGGCAAGCAACAAGTTCAATTGATCAACAAGCAATAATTTTTTGGAACATGTGCAACATTAACATTACTTTCTTCAAGGTCATCCTCATTAGCAAGGAAATCATTCAACTCTTCATCATTCTCAAATACTTAAAGATATTCTTGATTATCAGGAACCGAGGGTCTGAAAATTCTTTTTAATTGAAAAGTATTCTTATTTTGGAGATCACCTAGATTAAACAATGATGTACGAATCACCAAATAATTTGTTTTCTGGTTTTGTTCTCTAGGAACAAAAGATATGTTAAATGAACTAAATAACTCCAATTCATTTACTCTTTTCACATAAAGTTTCAACCTTTCCTTTTTGATTTTGTATTTCTAAGTTATCTGGTTTATAACCAATTCAGAATCACCATTTATAATCAAATGCTAACTTTTCATTTCTAGTGCCAGGATCATCCCCTTAATCAATGCCTCATACTCTGCTTCATTATTTGTGTAGGGAAACTCCAATATGATAACATGCAGATGTATAATTTTATCAGGACTTTTGAATACAACTTCAACACCATTCCTTGAAATCGAACATGCACCATCGAATGACATTCTCCAAAATCCAGTGAAAGAGTTTTCTTCCCTTTTAAAACCTTCTGATTATTCTGAATCAAGCACAACATAATTTAAGATAACTGCATCAACATAATCTTCCATCAATTCATTTTCTTTCTTCTTGAAGGAGAAAGTATTTCTATTCTCACGAGGCACCTTGAGTATTGTTCCATATTTATTTGGTAGCATCATGCAATTATCGTCATTCATGATATAACCTCTGATCATTGATGACCAATCTCTTCCGAGGACTACTCCATAGGTTGGAGGAAGATCAACCACTATGATGGTGAAAACAATGATGATATGAGGGGAAGTTGTGATTCAAGCATAACAATCTTTAATTTCTCCATAAGAAAGAAATTTTTTGGAATCAATGGCATAAATGCTCTCACCCGTCTCATAATATCTAGTACAACTCATACCAAACGCCTCCATTACTGCTAGGGGCATAATATTATTTGTTGCTCTGGTGTCTACCAAACAATTATGAAGCGCTACATCGTGATTCTATATTGAAATATAAAAAGGGGGAACTTTTCCTTTCAAGCTGACTGTTGATATATTTTGACTTCGCCTTGGATTTGTAACAACAACATCCATTCTACTACTTGGCTCATCCTAAATTCTTAGAAGGTTTTCTCTCTGTTGTAGAATTTTAATCACTTCCATGAAAGGCAAGGTGATTCTTAATTTGGAAAGATATCTAATTATATTATATGTCATCTATTGAGGAGGATTTAAAACTTTTTGATGCTTGCTTATTTCCAAACCACTTGATTTGTTCTTCTCTTTTTCTTTTTATTTTTGTTTTTCTTTTTCTACATTTTCCTTCGGTCTAAATTTATTTACTTGTTCCCGTGTTTGGACAACATTGTCTTGTGAGATATCTTTCTCCTCTTTCTCATTGAATATATACATGGAATATACATGGATGAATCGCCTTCATCCGTCTGTATAGATTCAAGATGTTCTTCTTGAATATTGTCAACCTCTTGATCAATATTTTGTTCATCAAAATCATATTCAAGTACTATTGCATTTGGATTTGGTGCCCTTGGCAATCTTTGTCTTTGTTGATCATCAATACCATCATTTATTGCTCTTTGTTCATGAATTGGATTCCTCCTTTGCTCTGGAACATGCATTCTTGGATTAGGATTATAATTATCATTCCTCTTTAATCTATGATTTCATTTTGTATCTATCAGATAGTTCGATTCATTTGCGCTATATCCATCCTTTGCTTCATTTATTGTGCCAACTTTGGTTCATTTCTTAAATTAGGAACTTTTCCTCTGAACATCCCTCCACCAGTTCCTTGAGTTTGATCTTCAATTCTTCTTGAACTCGATGCCCATTTGATTAGAAATGGTAAGATAATCCATTCTTTTTTGATTTTTTCCAAGGACAAATTCAGGGTTTGCACCAGTTTCCAACATAATTTCGTCCATTTTCATGGCTTTTTGTATTGCATGATCTAAATCTTCAATTAAATAATCTATAATGGAAAACTTCACATTTGAGGGCATTGCATTTTTATAACAACCTAGTATTACTGGGTCATTTGGATTTTGCTCTTCAGATATTTTATTGAGTGTTTTGAAAAATATTAGATTGAAATGTCAAATTCTTTCTCCTTTAATCATGTGAATTTGGGTGAAATTGGTGACGAGAGTATGCTATGCCACTGGAGGAGCATACATGGTAAAAAATGATTTGTAAATATCATCAAAATCTAAAATAGATCTTACGGGAAGAGATGTGTACCATTCATATGCCTGGCCAATCATTGTCTGGAGGAATAACCTCACCATAACATCATCATGTTGTATCCAATGAAAATCACACATGTCTAAGAACAAATCCAAATGTCTTTTAAGATCAATTCTTCCATGTCTTGAAAATATTGGCAATGCTCCCTATGGGAGAGTTGGTAATGAATGCTTCTCTCCTTGAATATAGAGAGGGGAATTTATGGCCCTTATTAATGGAATTATGTGCCTCTCACGCCTTTCCTCATTTCTCTCTTTTTTATCCTCCATGATTTGAGCCTTTTATTCTTCAATATTTGAACTTTCTCCTTTTTCTAGACGATCCCTTCAACTTTAAATCTAGTGTTTCTGGCTTCACAATGGATAATGGGCTTGCAAGAATAGGAGGAGGCATCAAGGTGGATTCCAATTCTCTGAATTTTTATTTTAATTTGGCATTTTGTGCTTCTAAGTCATCAATTGAAACATCCAAGGCATCAATGGTTACCTTGTGTATCTTAGAAATTTGAGATGAAGACAACTTACCAAGATCATATTCAGAATGAGATTCTCCTTTTTTATTTCTTTTATTTGCTCCTTCAAATACTAGTTTTTTGGAATCCTTGTCAAATAGTGCATTTTGTATAGTAAATGATTCTTCTTCTGAAAAATCTTCTTCTTGTGCAACTATTTCAACTGTAATTTGTTGGGTTTCTTGTAATGTCAGTTCTTCATCAGGGAAATGTATATTTTCAATATCAACTTCAAGATCCATATCCTCAAGAGATAAGTTATTTGTATCATTTTCAGATACTTCTTGCTCTGCTTCTTCTTACGGGGGAACCTTTCTCTTCTTTCTTACTTGAATTTTGTAGGGATTTTCTATTTTTCCTTGAGGAGGATTTTTATCACCTCCTCCACTTGAATTGCCACATGAAATATTTTTCTATTGTTTTGTTGTTTGAACACTGTACTTGGGTAAGCCATTTTTTTTTGTCAAACTATTGAAGATTAAGCGCCTTTTTCATTTGGACCCTTTCCTTTTTTCTTATGCTGATCTGTAGTGCTTATTTAAGTCTCAATATTGTCAATAGGTTGCACTGGAGTACCTTGAATATTACCCTCTTCTTCCCCAAATATAATTGTTTGGGTAAACACATTACTGAATCCTACCGATTACATGTTGTCAACAAAAATATGGCTTAGGTCAAACCCTTTGATTTTTTCTGCATATTTCAAATTCAAATGATCGAAATGGGATGAGAATTCATCGATTCTGATTATGTTTCTTAATACAATTTCTCTGACCTTCCACAACAATGGGATAAATTACCTTTTTCTCTTCTCATGAAAAAAGTGAAGCCAAAATCCATAATTCCTAGCAACTTTGGTTATGAACATTTTATCTGAAATGTAGTAACCGAGAACAGTAGGACTTTCTTGGGAGCAAAATATTCTACTGACATTATAATTTTTGCTCTTCTCTAGGGTATATTTATTATTTAGAAAAGTTGTTGCCTCTGATGACAATATGGATGTGTTATCTCAAAAAAGAAGTTTCTTGAAAACTGTAACAAATTCATTATGTGCTTCATAAAACTAAATAGAGGTCTTTTGTCTCCAAAGAGCTTGGTACCAGACAATTACATGGTCGATTTTGTAGTCTATCTATTTCCAATTGTTAATCCCTTGAAAATAGGACAATACGTAATAAAAAATATTAAATATGAATCCATGAAAAAATTCTTTTCTTTCTTAAAATTTGAAAGCTGGGAAGCAATTTCGATAGAGATAAAATTTTCCCAATCGAAGATGGCTCTTTCATGAACTGTAAAGTACAAAATGTATAGATCCAACCTAGAGGTGGTTTCTATATTTTCTTGACTAGTAACCCTAGTGAATAGCCGTGCAATTTCTCAATAAGGTTTTTTCAAAGAACTAACTTGAATCTTTGTTATGTAAATAGGCATCATTGCAGGGTATTCAATATATTCTTGTAGAAGGTCGACTCCATTAATTCTTTTCTTGAGAAAATCCTTCACTTCTTATCCTTTAAAGGTAATAGTTGGCTCTGGTATCTTCAACATATTCGTGAAAACAACTGGTGCCAATGAAATATGGTGTTCTCCCTGAAGTTTAATGGCTCTTTGGTTTGGAATATACTTGTCAACGCACCAGGTGACAACTTCTTTACAATCAAATACTTATGGTACACATCCAACAAGATAAATTCTTGATGTCCTTACTACATTTTCATTTCTTTGAAGTAGAGGTAGTGTAGAGTACTACCAGTAGGATCTCAACCACTAGAAATTTTGATCTTCCTATCCAAAAATATTCAATGTATCCCCACAAAAATGTTGCCTTCCTACATCCATGAAGTTGGTGGACTGTTTGCATAATTACTTAGAAGATATTCATGGAAATGAGGTGCTTTTCCAGATAATAATGACTTAACCTTTTCCCAATGAAGAACTTTTAATGCATATTGAAGGAAAATCCCTTGAGATTTCTGCCATTAATAATGACCTTTTCATGATTTGCACAACACTTATCTTCTGCAATACCAACATTAAATGTATCTCGAGAAAAGTTTCAAGACTAAAACATGTTACGACATGGGCGGTAATGAAAGAAAAATTTGGGGTGGGCCTGCGAGTCTGATGTGAAGAAAAATGCATAAGTGTTGCATGGGAAGAAAAAAGGTTAGAAAATGGTTAAGTATTACTATCGGTTTGGCTTGTAGGATGAATGGAGATGAGAGACTCGGGGACCCACGATCCTGCGATGATAATTTTTTTTTTTTATAAGTGTTGTGCAAGTTGGGGATCACGGGAGTGAAAGGGCATTAACATACAAAGAAAAGTACACTAACCTGTGAATCCATGGTGAAGTGAAAGAAAATGACTAAGTATGGTGAAAGAAAAGACAAGTTAAACTTTTACAAAAAGAAAAACAAGAAATTTTTCTAAGTTTGGAGAAGTAATAGGGAAAATAAAATATAGGGGTCAACAGGGGCACATTCTCCACATTCTTTCCAGTAGCATTAGACATGATATGAACAACGTTGCTGAGCTTTAGGCCTTGACGAGAGGTATTCAAGTGGCCATCAAAATGAGATGGCATTAGCTTATTGTGGAAGGAGACTCCCATGTGATATTGGCCCTATTCTTTAAACTAATCAACGATTCTTAACCAAATAAGATCTCCCCTAGTTGGAGGTTGCTTGGCCATTTGGAATTCCTACAATCTCTATTTCTGGACCAATTAGTTTTGATTCCTTCTTATGTGCGACGGGAAGCAAACAAAGTTGCGGACAATCTTGCCAATTTTTGGGTGAACAGCGACAATTCCAATTTGGACTACTCTTCCACCTAGAGTCCTGTGCATCCCATCCTTATAGAGTGCATATATCTAGCATAGCAAGAAAAATCTTCCTTGGATGTGTTTTCAACTGACAAGCATGTTTAAGCATCGTGAGGCAGGAGGTAGGGCCAGGTGGTGGCTTTAATCTCTATGTATGTATGTGGTTTCCATGGGAATTTACCTTTGCGATATCATCATTTATAATGGTATTCCCCTGCAATCGAGAATGATGTCTGTATGCCTGGTTTGGAGTATGGGAGATGGGATGGAGTTAAATTTTGGGAGCTTTCCAATTGAACAAGAAATTACTCGTATTCCTCAACGATGTACCTGAAACTTAACTCTGACTAATGATAGAATTTTCCATATCAATGAGAGGGGGTCTCTAGTTTATTCTTGCATTTTCCTCATTTGGTCCCAATGAAAGTGTTTCTATTCCATCCTTTATGTGTATGATGATTTTTATAGTTTGATAATGTCACGTCTTCTCTCTCTTGGTTTCTCCCATCATTCTAGAGGACCTCATCAGTGAATAGACAAAAATTATGGGGAAATGACTCTGGTCATATGGACTCCAAATCGCTTTGTTGCGACTCCTCCAACTCAGAATGCAAAACCTCTAACGGTTACACACATGTAGGAAGCAATGGCCCATTAGGGTTGTCATATGGAATGGTTTGATAATGAAGGAAATTCTTTGGGTTTTGGTGGGAAACCTATCTCCCCCCGAGAGCCTTTGGAAAGACATTTGAGTCATGATGAGGCAGGTCTTGACAATTACCATCCTGGTGATCGCAACCCCAGTCCTATGCAAGTGACTCCTACTTCCTTCCACTCAAGTAGCACCTCCAACAATGTTAGTATGGCAGTTGAATTCTTTAACATGGTCTTTGAGACTCATCGGGATGTAGCAGACCTAAGATACAAAATCGAGGAATTGGATCAACACATCTTTTTGTTGGTGTCCACATTGGCTCGTTCAAATGTCATGCGACAGACACCCACTTCATCTGCTCAGGATTCCATACTCTTGAATGAGCCTATCCCTTTGGTAGAACACAGTTCTGACACTCCTCCAACTGGTCCAGATATTCCTTCAGGCTAGTTTTGGACACCATCTTTATAGCTAGTTTTTACTTTCATCTTCCATTCAAGCATAAGATATGGTGATAATTCACGAATTAGAAATAGTTATATCTCGACAAAAGGTGTTTTTTGTTAGAGACAATTGTTTCCCAGAGCTCAAACTATTGTATTTTTGCTACTTCATGGTGTTGGGATGGTTTCCTCTCAAGGCAATCCATATGCTAGAAAATTGTATATTTAGCCTCTTTATTTATTGAAGGAATGTAATGTTAATTGACTTAAAAAAAAAAGAGCGACCATTGTTGGCACAAGGGCAGACCCAAGGTTCAACGCTACAACAATGCACCAACAAATCCCTAACTACCGTTCCTTTCGGCAAGACCTGCGAAGTAGATGAAGTCTCACCCGAGGTAGAGGTAGGGGTGGTTGCAAGACTCAGGTGTCTACAACCTTAGCTGGGAAACAAATATGTGATTATAACACTTAATACATCTCTTAGCACCATCAGTCCCTCGATATGCAATCACTATTCACTTCGTTGATAAAGCAGAGCTTCGCAACATTCACACTAATCTATAATATTTAAGCACTTAACATATAAATGGATTAGAATGAGCATATCAAGCACTAAGCATGACTATCTTGATCAGATCTAATATTCTCACATATCATAAGAAAAAAGTAGAAGTAGATCTATCTAAACATATCAAAGCACTTAGCAAATAACATATGAACACATCAAGACAAAGCACAAAGCACATAACACAGTGTTCATGTGGTTCACCCCCACCCTAGGGCTACGTCCACCAAATCTTCTTCTTTATTGTCTTCAGTCAATCGGTTACAACCAAAAAGTCTTCAAAACCCTTACTCTGCATAGGACAGAAGATCTGCGCAACTCGCTAGATCCTTCTTCCTTGCATTACAACACTAAGCCCTTCACAATCTACTACAAGGACCTGCACTTAGCTCTGCAAGTCTCTTACAGTAATGCACAAAGAAATTACAGACTCTACTCGCACTTAGCATACATTCACATCACATATATGCACTATTATACTACTCCTCTATATGGTCAACATTCCATTCCCGTTACATATTCCCAAAAACCCAAAAAGGGGCCCAAAAGGGGGCCGAGATCCCGTGATCTCCACTTCATATTGCGCTCCTCCTTCAACAGGCCGTCGAAGTCCCAAAATAGGTCAACATGACCAATAAACTCCCAAAACTTGGTCAAGGGCCAACAGGCCCCCAACACTCACCTGTGACTCATCCCAAGTCACTCTGGTCTGATAAATTCTACCTCGAACGCCTTGAGCTTGGATCAAGCTGCTTTGACTTGCTGCTTTGTTGTGGCCTCTTGTTTGACGAACTCTTGGATTACTGTGTCATTCATTGGCCCTTCTAGGCGCTGTTTTTCTACGGTGACAACCTGCTCTAACTCTTCTCCTTGACTCTCTACCTTTGTAAACAACTGGCATGCCTTATCTTGCACATGTTGAAGCCATTGAGTGACTTCCATCACTTTTCTTTGAAGCAAATGGATCTCCTGCTAAGCTGTGCATTGTTCTTCAGACCTCTTCATTCTTTCTACAACCCACAGGGCCTTCAACTATGCCTGTAGTGTATCTGTGTGCTACTTCACTTCCTGGAGCTGAGACTGTAATGTCTGTAACTCCGAGTTCTCAGTGAGGTTTTCATATGTCTGGGCACTGCGGTTACTCAGCTGCTTGCATTCCAATGCAAGAGATTTTAATCTGTCAACTGCACTGCAGGCAGTTGCTTCTCGTTGGTCCCTTATGTCCTGCGGGGTCTGGGGTACAATGCGTAATTCTAGATCTGCGATGCGTTGTTGGAGCTATTGGATCACTTCTTCGAGTTGCGCCACCTTCTGTGGAATTCTCTCGTTGGCCTTTACTTCGACAATTGTCATAGAGCGAAGTGCTCTGTTGACCATTTCCTTAACTTTGAGTTTCTTTGTGAGCAACTGTTCCTTTTCTTTATGCAGCTGGGCTTTTTCTTCATCCGACTTTACTTAGAGAGCAAGCTTCTCTCGTTTTGTAGTACTGTGTTGCTCTTCAAGGAATCCTTGTACTTGTGCTAAATCCTGGGTGGCTTGCACTATCTCCTCCTATGCTCGTCGAAGGCGAGCTTCGACTATATCAACAATTTGGTGGGGTTGAGCTAGCTTATCTCCCAGTTCTGGTGTTTCCGATGGCAGAGGCACAGTGGAAACTGCGCGGCTGGACTGTAGTGCCTGCTGCACTCCTTGAAGTTCAACCTTGCTTCGATTGAACACCTCCTCCTGCTTAGCTTCTTTCTTCTCCGCTATCTCCAGGGATGCATCGTTCAGTGCTGCGACGATGAATTCAAAGTCATTTGAGGTGAGGGTGGTCTCAAATTTTGTCCTGGTTGCTTTTGATTTCTTCCTTGAAGAAGGTTTCAGACGGGAAACCTTCCTTCTCTTCGAGGGGTCCTCCTCGTCTCTAGGCGGTGTAACCTCACCTTTATTCTAATCAAATTCTACACCATCTATCTCTCTGCCATCACCTCCTTGCTCAGGTGAGATACAAGAAGTCTTCGCCGAGGTACTTCTTACATCTTGAGCTTCTTCATTTTTCTAGGTCTTGCTCAGTCTAGGTGTATAGTGTGCTGCTTATAGACTGTCAATATCAGATAGCTCCGCAGGGTCTACTGGGATGAGGAGGTCCACCAACCATCCCTTAGTAATCTCTTATAAGTCTTCCTCCATCAGCTTGTAGTATGATTGCAACTATTTTTTATGCTCATTAACACGCACTGTGATATAGATGAAATGGTGGTCCACGTTGAATTTCATCAAGGGCCTGAACCTGTGGAGAGTGTTTGAGGTTATACAATGCTCAGACTGGATGGATGTCTTCAGATGGTTGTAATAAGTGTGGAATATGGCATTTGATTTCCATTACTTGTTCATGTCATTAGAGTACCACGGTGTACTGAACTTTGCGACCAGAGGTTCAAAGAGCTCGATGTCCAGGAAGGTTGCACCTTCCGACATCTCCCATGTGATAAAAGAGATCAAGATGAGAAGCCAGCTAAAGTGGAACTCATATCCTTGGTCCTGTGCTTCCCTGCAGTCCAGTTCCAACTGGTTTACGAGGTACTTCACCGAATTAATTTGTAGGCCCTCCACGCACTTTCCTGCGAGGTCGACTACAAATCCAGTCACTTGGGTGGGTCGACTATTGCGAAATAACTTTCCTATGATTAAATGACATGCTAGGCATACTGCGCCGCTCTGGATAGAGGCCACCTTGTAGCCTCACATTCCTTTCTTGACATCTCCATAGGTGTCTTTAATATTCTATGCAAGAGCACGATCCATGGTTTTCCTGGGATAGAAATCCTATGGGTCAGGGCCTTGCATGCTTAGCCCTGTGATCCGATTGATCAACATCGAATCCACTGTGATGCAGTGGTTCAACCAAAAATATCTGCCATGGTAGCAAGACAACAACAAATTGACACATGCGTTCACTTCTTGGTGCCTATCGAAGTGAGGAATCTTCGTGACATTGAGCAGTGTGGACTGCACGAGGTTCATGGTCCATGACTGGGGGACGATCTTCGAGTTCTTTCCCTTGGTTCTGGTCAGATACTTGTGTGGGGAGAGCATGTTGTACACCTTCCTGTCGTCGAGGTTGAAGTTGCTAAACTTCAACGTTGTGATCTTATCTTGGTCTACGTGCACTGCGTGTATCCCTTTCTGGAGGTATGCAGTGACCAAAGCGTACTCAAATTCTCTGGGTACACTGTCACGATTTATCACGCCGCTCATAGGGGGTAGATAGGTGGGTAATATACTCATTATTAACTTAGCATTCGTGAGATAATCCCTATACTTAGTTCGCTTTTCATCTACTGGCCGGGATGGACCAGCTCGAGTAGTGGATGGAAGGGCTGACAGTCCTCTCATCGAAGATGCTTGTACACCTATAGACACTCCTCTCTCCGACATGACTCTTTCAGTTATTAAGTCGAGAAGAACTTCCGTTATTGATTCTTAAACTACGGTGAGATCGTCGGACATACGCACTCATGATTAAAATTATTGGGGTCACGATGATCTTAGATACGATACTAAAACAAACAACAATATCACAATGATCACTGTATACAATTCGCTTAGTCTGTGGGTTTCAAATTCTCAGTTAACAAAAGTGTTCTCTGTGCATGGTGCGACGGGATAAGTAGGCAACTCGACAACGGTTCGATTGCAACGGTTATGAGTTTCCATTAACTCTTGTCTAATCCATTATGGCGCGGTCTAACGGTCTAATGACATACCTTTATTGCATTCTTCCTATTCAAAGAGTCGATCGAACGGTCCCCAACGACTATATTGCTTCTCCATGGAAATTTTTCTACAAATTTTCTATCTGCGAAGTTCCTTCTGGAACTTTCTCCAACTTATCTCTCTTCTTACTTTGCTTCCTAGCCTTCTTTCCAGTGAGCTTCATCTCGATAGTTCATTTTCCATTCTGATTCTTATCTTCTATGGTTTTAGTTACTCTGTCCTGTTGATATTCTCTCCTAGGACTCAGGGGCAACACCTCTTCTTTATCCAAGATAGGTACTTCAGTCTCCTGTGAGTCTTCTAATGTTCTTGTAGCTTCGACATCTGGGTTTCTAGTGTTAAATAACTTCGATCTGTTCTCCTATTCTTCGATCAAGTGTCTGATCCTCCTGGTCATGAAATCTTTGAACTTCTGTTTCTTCTGCTCCAAGTCTTCTTCTTCTTTCTTTCGTCTGGCTTGATCTCTGTCAATCGAAGGTTTTCCTATTAACATGGTAAACAGGGCGCGGTCTTCAAAACATTTAATAATCTCAACGTCTTCCTCTGTCGAAGTTCCATTGACAGTCATAGGTATCCGAGCGAGCCTTCCACATAGGTTTACCAGTTTTCTTCTGAATAACCCTAATCCTCCTAATGAAGGAATCATAGCAGGCCTCCCTATAGTTTCCCAAGTTCTCTCTGTCATGATATTCACCTGTGTTTCTTCATCTAGAACACAATCAATGTCAAATTCTCCTATTCTTGCTTCGATGCATTCTTTTCCTTTGAAGATCTCCGATAATCTGACATGTTGGTGGTCATTCAAGGTTTCTCTCATTTGTAGAAATATTTTCTTTGATTCTTCCTGGGGTTCTGCTATAGCCTCTGGAGCTGCCTTAGGGTTTTCTTGATTCAGATTCATTCCTTCAAGCTTAGCAATCATTTTGGGGCAATCCAACACTTCATGGTCCATATCTTTTCAACAAAGACAACTAGGTCTTCTCCCAGGGCATTCTTTAGCAAGATGTCCCAATTTTCTGCAACTGTAACAAAGGGTTAATCCTCTCTTTCTTTTAAATGATCCCCAACCTCTTCTGTACTGCGCATTAGGATCATAGGAGCTAACCTGCAATAAATTATTTCTGGGATCTTGCATCCATTCGTTAGTCCAAACATTCTTTCTATGCATAGGTATAACACATCTTTCACTATTCTTTTCAGATCTATTAATATCAAATCTTCTTTCATCTATCAATACCCTAGTTTTCAAACTAGAATTTTTTTTATTAAACATACCTAGATCCATACTTTAGAAACACAAATTTCCACTTATCTTACTTTTACAGAAGACAAAGCGTTCAGATCTAAATTTTTTTACTATCTTTTCCTTTATCAGAGCACAGAGCTTGCAAATCTTACCTCTTTTAATCATAAATTCTCACTTTTACCTTTCTTAGAGCACAAATCTTTCAGATCTTGCTTCTTTCCTTCAGATCCGACCTCTTTTCTTCAAATCGAGCTTCTTTCTTTTAACACAGAGCTTTATAAGTCAAGTAGAATACTGCACACTAGGGCACATATCTACGCACAAAGCTTTCACAATCCCAGGTCGAATCTTTGCACAAAGCTTCTTCTTCCTCAGTTCCCAGCAATCACAGTTTCAGGTCTCGGCAACTAAACCATTTGTTGGCATAGGGGTATACCCAGGGTTCAACGCTACAACAACGCACCAACAAAGTCCTAACTATCGGTCCTTTCAACAACACCTGCGAATAAGATGAAGTCTCACCTTAGGTAGAGGCAGGGGTGGTTGCAAGACTCAGGTGTATGCAACCTTAGCTGGGACACATATATGTGATTATAACACTTAATACAACTCTTAGCACCATCAGTTCCTCGATATGAAATCACTATTCACTTCACTGATAAAATAGAGCTTCGCAACATTCACACTAATCTACAGTATTTAAGCACTTAGCATATAAATGGATCAGAATGAGCATATCAAGCACTAAGCATGACTATCTTGATCAGATCTAATATTCTCACATATCATAAGCACAAAGCAGAAGTAGATCTATCTAAAAATATCAAATCACTTAGCAAATAACATGTGAACACATCAAGACAAAGCACAAAGCACATAACACAATGTTTACATGGTTCACCCCCACCCTGGGGCTACGTCCACCAACTCTTCTTCTTTATTGTCTTCAGTCAATTGGTTACAAGCACAAAGCACATAACACAATGTTTACATGGTTCACCCCCACCCTGGGGCTACGTCCACCAACTCTTCTTCTTTATTGTCTTCAGTCAATTGGTTACAAGCACAAAGCCTTCAAAAGCCTTACTCCGCACAGGGTAGAAGATCTGCGCAACTCGCTAGATCTTTCTTCCTTGCGTTACAACACTAAGCCCTCCACAATCTGCTACAAGGACCCGCACTTAGCTCTGCAAGTCTCTTACATTCATGCACAAATCACTTACAGACTCTACTCACACTTAGCATACATTCATATCACATAGATGCACTATTCTACTACTCCTCTATATGGCCTAGACATCTATATATATATTACAAAATAGGCCTACACATGGGTAAACCCATGGGCCGACATCCCATTCCCGTTACATATTCCCAAAAACCCAAAAAGGGGGCCGAGATCCCATGATCTCTGCTTCGTCTTGCGCTTCTCCTTTGACAGGCTGTCGAAGTCCCAAAATGGGTCAACATGACCAAGAAACTCCCAAAACTTGGTCAAGGGCCAACAACCATATTTTATCAAAAGAGCTCCTTTGTCTAGAAGTTGATGGCGAATCTCATCCAAAGACATAGAACAAAGGAAGACATAGAACTAACCTCATGTGAAAATATAGCCTTGCACCTAATTTTCCACGAAATAAATAAATCAGAGATCCTCAAACTATGCCAAATCCCTAAGAGGGTAGGGAAAACCTAAGAGAACCAATCACCAAATAAAGTAGGCCCAAAAACACCATCCTCAAGAAACCCCTAAACATTAGCTCAGGAATCTGAGATACCCTAGACAAACCCTTTTCCAAGGAAGACATACTATCTTGAGGCTGCTCCATAGGACCTCTTAGAACTTGAGCAGTAGCACCATGACCAACGACACCCAAGAAAACAACCCCATACCTAGATCTTCTAGAACCTACAACATTTGAACCTAAATCACTAACACTTGAGTCATCAGATCCCGCACCACCAACACCAGAACCCCCCCCCCCACACTAGATCTGGAGTCACTAGCACCAACACCACCAACCGAAGGACCTCTACGTCTTGAAATAATGCCATCCCCATTACCTGAATTAGAAGCAACAAAGATACCACCATTCCCCAAACCATTGGAAAGATGGGTTGAACTGCTACCCACTCTTGTACCCTCACCTAGGTGAGGTGGACCTAATATTGAATCACAAAGCAAGCATTTAGAAGATTCATGTAGTGAACCTTCTATTGATGAACACCATCAATTATGTATGCAAAGATAAAAGGAGGGAGCTTGCGCTTTATATCCACCTCCACACATATGTGAGGGTTCACCATGAAAGAGTTTTGACAACCATCTAGAATAAGAAACTTAACAAAATGGAAAGCAATCTGGTCAACAAATGGATGTAAGTCAATCAAAAGGGAAAGAAATTCCAACCAAAGAGAGTAATGGGCCTGATCACAGTTATCAAGGTTGAAATCCACTCACCAAGAATAAACATAAGAAAGACTACCAACAATACTATGAGTACCAAACTATAACACATGGCAAGCAACAATTTCATAATTAAACAAGAGGCACACATACTTTGACGCCAACCCCCAATAAGAATTCAAGGATATTCCTTTAGTCGCCCAATTTAGCACACACCACGAATTGAAAATTGCTTAATCCAACATCTTATGAAGGAAAAAAAAAATCACCCCCTAGTCTCTAAATGCATACGCCCCACAAAATATTCTTTATTATCTACCAAGAAAAAGTTAAACTCCTTCACGTCCAACAAAGGCTTGGGATTCATAGGACTTGAAGGATGAGGAGGAACCTCAACCCTCTCTCTCTTCAAATCCAATCTAGGCTCCTTCGATTTGTCCTAGGAATGAACATTGAACTCTTTCATACCTTAATGGCCAAAACAAGGACACCAAACGACGAGGCATGTCCACTCCAATGGAGGGCCCTCCCTTAATAATCAGATGTGCATCGAATTTCATAGCATTATGAACATCCTTCAAATATTTATTGAGACTCATCGACAACTCTTCCCTGTCAATGATTGTTTTTCCTTGATATGTAAGATGAAACCACTCTTTAAAGGACTTCTAGGCACTATGAGTTAATATCCTAGAGAATTTATCATTCAAAAAGTGCACATTCTCTTTCACTGAACCATCACAAGTAGAGTTGCTCAATGTTACAAA
Source organism: Picea glauca (assembly GCA_000966675.3). Lineage (NCBI taxonomy): Eukaryota > Viridiplantae > Streptophyta > Pinopsida > Pinales > Pinaceae > Picea > Picea glauca. Next base: position 84,887 of record JZKD02S0291119.1, on the reverse strand, counting down.
AATTTTCGTCTACGGATAGATGAAACCTCCCTTGGATTACTAGACCCCTATACCAAGAAAAAAACACTACAAGTGGCCACTAACATCCCTTTAACCTCATTTTAACCAATCAGAAAGAGAGAGGGAGAAAGGGCATGATGTACCATTTTTCGAAGTTTTTCCTTGCCGCTTCCAATCCATGAGCTTGATCTTCAAACCCCTTGGAAAAACTTGATACCTGCAATGGAAAGCAAGGAGAAACACCTATCTCCTACTCTAGTTGATTAGGAAAAACAATTTCATCTACGAAGATTAAAGCAACAATAGATAAGCATATGCAAGAATACACAAACTTGAAGGAAATAGGCCAAGTATATTCAATGAGAACCCAAAATAGAATACTTATAGACCACGATTGATGCAACAACAACCTCTCCAAGCTCTCCTTGTCTAGCCCTTTGCACAAACCTATCAAGATCAAAATGATGATACTCTGACTGATTACTTCCCCCCTTTCACCTTGGAAAGCCCTCAATATATAGGCCTGAGAGGCATAACCACCATGATAAAATTAAGAATATGGTTGAGGATATGGATCCTTTAGTTTTGGATCAAATCCTAAGGTGAAGCCAAAGCATGGGGGCGAACATAACCAACCCCATCTTGAGAGAGTTGGTCCATAGAAGAAGGTGGAGGACTCCCCTTTTCTCTTAACAAGAATGGTTTCCTAGAGTGAGAGACAGGGCACCATCCTAATAGTGGTTCCCCTCTAACATGGCAAAGGGGGCACCATGGACCTCCCTTGGCATGGCCGGGGGGAGCCACTCTTCATAAATGCCCAAACAAAGGTCGATTTTTCCAAGAAACAAGTGTGTTTTGACCTTGAAATGATGGGTTTCCTCCTCCAATATGACTTAGGGGCCATGGACAACTATTTTCATGGTGTCAGGGGGTGGCGACACCTAACATAATGAATGTGACACTTGGGAAGGTGCATACAACACTTGCGATAGTGCATGCAACATTTACCGAGGTGCATACTGTTGAGGAAAAGATATGAAATGACATTACTCAATCATTTTTAGATTTTGCTTGGCTAAAGAAAAATAGATGGGAATATCACCCTATGTTTATAGCCAACAAAAATAACATCCTAACTCAAAAGTATTAATTACAAGTGCTTAGGCTAGTCTTTTATCAACAAAAATCTTGTTGGAAATTCACTTTTTATGTAATTTTCTGAACATATCAGTTTTTGAAATAAATGTAAAGATAAAATAAAAGTCACCAAGATGATAATCAATACAGATGAGACATAAAACAATCCTTTATTTCATTCAAATTCACCAAAGTGTCATTTTCTTTACAAAATTTTAGGCAGAAACTTTGGACCAAAGTCAAACTTAGATATCCCCGATGGAACATACAAAAGGACCTCTGACAGAAAACCAAAACTAAAAGCTAAAAGTTGGATCAACTTGCCACAGATTGCTTCCCACTCGACTCTGCACAATAGCCTTTGTCAGCCATGAAAATTAATTCACAAATAGACAAGTCTACACAGACTATCAAAGATAGATCAACACCTCTGAAAAACAAGTGTCTGAGTGATGTGATTCAACCCTGAATATTGTTGTCTACAGTAAGACCCTACTATGATAAAAGAGAATTAGGCTTGTGATGAATAATGAATGAATGGAAGCTAAATTATCTCAACATAAACTCAAAGAGAAAACCTTAGCATGCTTCTGCTTCTATCCTCCTCTTGTTCCTCCCTTTCCTTTGCTTTTAAACAAAATAGAATTAGTTGAAGTTGTTGAACCAACTCATTAGTTAAGTTAATTAAAAGACTCAACTAACTTTAGTTAGGGGGAAAAGTAATAATTATAATAAGGGTTATAAATAAATAATATCTAGTAGGTGGGACCTCTTGTGACTCCCTTTAGTTCATAACAATTATAACAATCATAAGATAACCATTGGTTAAGTAAAACACACCTCCTTGTATCTCCCATCAACATATTCTCTTTTGGCAAATTTAGCTCATGAAATTTGAAATTATTTTCAAAATATTACTCATATATCCAAAATAAAACATGATGTCCAAAATTTCCTCAAGTCAACTATCATTAACAATGATAAAATAAAACTTTAAAAACCATATTTCCCCGTCTGTGATGCAAACCTCCCTTGATTGCTGTTGTCACCTCTTGATTTTCCTGAATTTGCCTTTGGCTGTGCAGAGCCTTTAGGCATAATATCACTGATCACGTGGGAACAATCATCCCTCAAATGCATCTAGGAAGACACAGATTTATCAGAGCCATTGGAGGGTGAGGAAGGGGCAACAATGGATTTTCCTTTATTAAGGGCATGGTGGGCCTCAGTTTTCAATATCTTACTAGCATGGGAGGATTGCACTGGCGAGTGATCAGGGGTAGCTTGGACAATGGGGTTAATAGGTGGAGGACCATGCAAGGACAAGTTGGGCCAGCCATGATGTTGGGAGACTGTCGGGTGGACAATATCCTGCCATCCATCATTTTTCGGGACCTCAGGTTGCAATGAGACATTAGGAGGTACGGGGATACCGGGGGCTTTCGGGGCTTGGAAAGGAGGCCTTTCAGGCCTAGGTTGGACTATTCCATGCCCAATCCAATTGAAAAATCCAACATGAAACAATTGGCCAAGCTCTTGTGAATCAACATCAAAATATATGGATAACCTGGGCCTTCTTGGGTCTCGGTTCCAATTACCTCTACCTCTGTGTCCTCGACCATGGCTACCTCGATTGAAAAAACTCATCTTGCATGCGTGATTGATTAGCAAATAGTCTTTTAAATAACCATACATGACAAATCTTAAAAATATGAAATAGATTTGGCTCAATGATGTATCAAACTCATGCAATCTAATCCATACAAATTGTTTTACCATTTATCAATGAGCAGGGGGTGAAAAGGGTTCTGGGATATAAGAGGGGTTTGTATTGAGAAAAAACATGATACCATGAGGGGGAAGAAAACACAGTTACTGCTCAATGACAACAACAATCAACTGTAAGCAACCTAATAAAATATCACTGTAATCCACATAAGACACTGCCACTTTCAACTGTTTTAACACCGAAATTCTCTTGATTGTAATCAACACAAGACAATGTCACTTTCAATTGTTTTAACACCGAAATTCTCTTCACTGTAATCAATCTCAGAACAGGGAGTGGAAAAATGAATATGGGAAGGTGATGGGGTTTGTAATTAGTGGAAAATGACATAATGGAATGGAAGAATAATGATTACTGTTCATGAAATTAATTAAGTGATCCATAAAACATTCTGCGAAAAATAGATGCACCAACCAACAATCATTGTGACCAAATAATAATTACTGTGTATTTAACTAGTTCACTGTTCATTATCAAATATCCAGTACAATGCTATCACAAGACAGTATGCATTATGTAAAGAGATTTTGTTCCTTTCATTTATATACTTTGCATCTTATAACAATAACCATTCCACTCTGTTAACCATCAAAATCAACCACTGCCCATGCATTTCTTCAATCCACAACTATACTCAAAAGCCATGTTTCCAATTAACAATGAAGTCACTATCACTGCAATCGGGCCTATCATTTGAATGCAATGATATTTGTTAAACATATGTAGGCAGTAAACCAAATAATCCAGATTAAATTGCAAAATCCGAATTGACATTTAAATAGACAACCAACAACCATGATTCCAACACAAGCTATGCGCATAATAATTCAATCATGCAACTGTAACTCTGTCACTGTGCAAGCCCAATTCAATGTGACCTTAAAAAGCTAGGACATCCATCCAACACAATGGGGTATTAACCACATGCCCATCTCAACAAATGATCGGGTTGCAACAAAACATACTTAAAAACTCTGTGGGTATCCCTGAGTGTGAGAACCCAAGCTATCCTGATCATACACAGTGCGAAGCCACCAAAACAACACTATGCAACATCTCCAATTCAAAAAACCAAACACACAGTCACAGGAATAACACAACCCATCGCACTGAGCCATCAATCCAATACAATATGGCTTCGATTTAGTCAATCTGTAATCAACTAGGCTACGTGTAACTCGGCTTATACGATTAGACAATCACAAGCATGCAGTGGATGTGGTTCATACAGTCATCCTGATTGCAATAACCATTGGCCCCAAAAAGAAAATGATAGTTACAATAACCACTATTTCATTGTGTAGAAACACCACACACAACACGGTATGTGTGAGCAACATCAAACGATTGTAACCAATGCCAGCTACACATCCAAATAATCATTAGTGGTAAAATACCAGTGATTATGTGTCAACCAACCAATTCACCACTGCTATAAAAAATCAATCGACCTAACAAGCTGTGGCAACGACAGATACCCATGCATCAATTCAAATCGAGGCAACAATGCTCTCCATTAAACAATACTGAGTTATCAAACATAAGGAGAGCGACTGTGTGTATGGAAAGCACAATTAACAACGCATGGTTTACCATTGTTATAGAGTTAGTAACTAAATGCCAAACCAACACGACTATCATATAACCAATTGGGCGGGTTTACATTCAAATTAACTGACAATACATTCAATCCACAATAACCCATAGTAAACTTGAAAGTCCCAACAATTTTCTCTATAAAACTTCAGACTAGAGGCTAAGGGTTTGTTCTGTAGCCAATATAGGGAGAGTAGAGCCAACTCATTGTAACGGTGAAAAATCTGAGGTCAACGGTGCATACACAGAGAGAACCATGACTCGTTCGTGGATAGGTAACAAATCCATGGCCGAGGGCCATAACATAAAGGCGAGGCTCTCATTCGGCCTAACAATGTTATTTAATGCATGCAGGGTATAACCCTCATGCTCTTTGATCAAACAACAACAACACTGAGGTGAAGACAGGGTTGAGTAAGAACAAAAAACCCACTTCGTGACCCTTAGTGGTGAAAACCACCAATGCCCAAGTGAATAAAACATAGCGACGCAGAGTGCCTCCAACCATTAAACCCATAAAAGCCAGAGACTTGACAATTGATGCGAACGCGTGAAGGCAACCATCAAACCAAGACTAATAAAACCTTCCACATAAACAACAAGGATAACAAAGAGCTAGCACCAAGGATGACCAATAATTTCTATGGATTCAATATTATTGTAGAAAGAACCATCAATGCTTCATTCCAAGAACACAATTTCACACAATTGCAACACTCAAGGAAAACACAAACCGATACACCCGAGCCAGTAATCATTTCATAATCAGAGAAGACTCATGAATGGCCAAAAAAAGACATACCTATTAAGCAACACCTTAAAATGTGAGTTGGTCAAGTGATTCTTCTCTGCTAGGAAGTCGGAGCATAACCCATGCAACGAAATTGAACAATAGCCCGATTAGGGTGGTGGCCATCAAAGGAGAAAAGGTGACGTGCAGTAAATGCACGTCACCTCCATTCACAATGTATTAATTTCCCAATACATGCCATCGAGCTTTCCATCGACCAATTAATCAACCATGTATTGAAACCATCACCCATTAAAACCAACAACATGGCCATATCACATTCTAACTTATGCCATAACATAATTCAACCAAGTTCCATAAAATTCAACAATTCGCATAACCATTAACATCTATTACCTTGCCAAATGCACCACCAACATTTCATACCATATTCATATTAACCATATAACTCAATCAAATTTCATAACCATTACTTGCTAGCTAGGATTTTATCATAATCATTTAAATATTTCATGCATATAGTATAGCATAACTCAAATTCTTCCTTTCGCATTTGTTGCATTGATTTCATTTCTTTGAATTGTTTGCATGTGGTATAGTAAAATTGCAGAACTAGATCCCTCTTCTTTTGCATTTGTTATATGATTTTTGCTTTTCTCCAAACTGCCTTTTATTTTGATTTTCACTAGCATGTTTGTTGTGCAGGTGCAATAAGAATATATAGCAATGATATCAATGAATAACATAGGCTGTAGTAACATAAGGACCCAACACTTCATAATCTCAAACCATAGCCAATAACAAAGGATCTCATTAAATCATGTGAGCCATGTCGAACATCATCACCACATCACATATGAACAGACCTGATCTCCAATCTACAAGGGGGTTCCCACCTACTACTATTATTTAACTTTTATAATAATAGGCCTTAGCAACACTTTGCGGGCAAAACTTCGTTGACAATTTTTAATTGTCAACACATACGTCACTTTGCAACACTTGTGACACTTAGGGTGTGAAACACAAATGTGACATTTTGATGTGTAAGAGATGCCCCTAAAGTGTGAGGTTAGAAGAGAAAATGATGGCCGAAAAACTTTACAAATTCTTCAAGGAAAGGGTGTTGGAGTGGGAGAACCTGACATAAGCTGCAAAAAATCATCAAAAGATATTAATATATGTTCCATTTCCGAGGTAGACATACCTATGCTCGAAATATGAGATGACTCAAAGCATGGCCATCGAACAATACACTGCCGATCCATGAGAATACTAACTAAGAATATGGACACCAGAGATACAATGTGGATCCATACCTCCATGACATGAACTAACCACAGTAATGAAAAATACACAGTGGAGCTATGAGATGACAAAACATAGCCATAGATAAATATAATGGGGATCTATGTGACAATATACATATCAGTAAGATTGCCAGGATGGTGATTGTACTGAAATCTTTTACATGCTCAAATAATCTCCATGGCAGCCTGGGTAAATCATATAACAGAGTGAACACCCAACCTAGGGTATTTGTCCCGATCCCAATTTGTACAAGTATAGCCATGTGAATAGATGATTTGATGTCAAACATGGTAGAAACCACTTGATTACAGATCATCAAGGTAAACCATTAACAAGCGTGAGGGAAATCACCAATGATGTCAATGAATCCCAAGGTACCCTAGTACATTCCAACAAATGTGAACAAACGAGCTGAGGTGAAACATTCATGGAATCATCTGATCAGAGGTCAATGATGTAAACCTACTATCAAAAGCGAGGAGGCCTTCCATTGAGGCATGCAGGTCTCAAGGTACTAACTGGTTTCTAAGTCTAATTTCTGGATAATGCATTGAAGTCGATAGGAAAATACTCATCGAAGGAGGGCCTTGATGTATCCCCCATCATCGACATGAAACTGACACAGGAAAGTAATGTGATATGGTGGATTGAATGAGTATGGATTGACACAAGAAATGGAAATTGGTAATACTGCAGATGGATGGTTTGAAGTGAAACTTGCCTTGAACATGATGAGGCATGAAAACTGACTTGGTAACATTGACTCGATGAGTACCAAGAATGTAATGTGATGGAAATAAGATCACTTTTCGACTGGAATGAAAAAGTAGGATGACGCATGGAATTAGTATGAATTAGAGAGAAGTATATTACCCAACTATAAGACGAGACACAAACAAGTGCCATGTTCAAGGGCGACAATAATTGCCATAACATATTGCAAAAAAATTGACCCACTTTCTTCAATTTTTCCCCCATCCAGATAGATTAGTACCTCTTTCTTTTTTAACAAGCTCGAGGAGGATAAAAGATGCTCGGTATAGCTCATCCTTCAGATGAGTCCCTAGACACATGTTTAACGAACCTGAGGAAGGAGGGGTTTGGTCCTGGAGATTAGACTCACATAGGTCCTTCGATGCATAGTTTTACGAGCCTAAATAAGGTAAACTCAGTGGTTTTTCACGTTTAGAGAGTCTAAAAAGAACTTAAAGATGAATCCATAGATGAATTTTTCATAAATTTAGTCTCCCAATCCCGAAACAAGTGTAAAACAATACATGGGAGAACTCTTCTAATCATTCTTGACTAGAGTATTCCTTTTTCATAATTAGTCTCGCAAGGCCAAAAAAGAGATAAAATACCACTCGAAATATGCCCTTTCAAACCGTTTAACAAGTGTGAAAGGAAGCAAGCTCACTCGAAAATATTTTCATGTTTAGGGAGTCTGAAAAGAGCTTAAAGGAAACTCCAAAGAGTTCCTTTTTCATATAGCTTTTATGAGTCCAAAAAAGAGATGAAAGTGTACTCGGTAACCTATTCTCATATTTTAACAAGCATAAGAAAGAACAAAGACTAAGCTCGGTAACCTATTCTCATGTATTTACGAGGAAGAGAAAGCATAAAGACTAAGATCGTTCTAGAAAAGACTACTACGTTACGACGAGAACGACCCTCGGACGAGGATCATTCCTAGCAGCGTGTCTCTCTAGAGATAGTTTTCCCCCAACTTGCGTGATATAAGCTAGCGACTTCTCTCCAACATGATTTCCAGAGGCTGGAGACCTGCCCCCCAAGCATCGTTTCCTTCAGTGACTCTTCTTATTTCCTTGTTTAGGCGTCTGGTTACAAATGGGAGCATTTTCACTAGGCGGAGGAAAATAAGGTTGAAGTATTGATCCAGAGGGATGCTTGATTCTAATGGAGGAGGGTCTATTTCATTTTTTAATGATCTTGACAGAGACAATGAACTATGCTCGTAAGCGTCTGTTTCATTTTTTAATGAACTTGACACATGAAAAGAACTATGCTCGTCGAGACCAGATACTACCAAAGGATCAGATGATTCTAGAGATTGTTGCACTTGAGTCGAAATCATGTTTAACATGACAATCTGTGCGGTGGCAGGAACGGGAAAAGGAAAAACTCACATGAGCGAGGAATCCTTAAGAAGTCCTACTCCTATACTCTCAAAACCATTTTGTCCTAGAAAAGGGACATTATTTGCTGCATCATTGTGGAGATATGGATTTGAATAGCCAAGTTGGTCAACTGTGATAATATTTCCTTGATGAGGAAATCATAAGATACAGAACACCGAATATGCGACGACCTATGACCAAGTAACAAATTGTAATCCAGGGGCACGTCAACCACTTCAATATCAAATGAAACAGTATTACCCTTCAACGTCATATCAAAAGATTGCAAGAATCAGTGAGTTTGGAAACCATGTCCATCAAACGATTTCAGGGTGGTAGGGGACTGGTTAAGTGTAGGAGAACCAAGGGCTCTCCAACAAGGAAAAAACATGACACAGGTGGAGACTCCCTCATCCGAAATAGTGTGATGGATGTTTTTTCCACCAACCAAAACTTGAATTTGGAATGCTAAGTGGTGGGAGAGTCTATCCTTAAAATAATCAAGATTAAACGTAATCAGGTTCGATTCCTCTAGATTCATGGCTCCAATGGCTGACAACATGGTTCTACGTTGACTTGGAGAGTGCTGTAGAACTTCGAGGGCTGGCATAGGACAAGGCACTTGCGCCAAATATTCAATTATGATGTAGTTTTGGGCAGCGCAGACATTTGGATTAAATGTTTCCTTTTGAAATTATGCTCTTGGGAAGGCACAACGCTGCGTCAGAAATTGGTTTCTTAATCTGAAGAGGATTGGAATATGGAGGATGAGTGGAACTAGAGGGATGATCGAAAACCTTTTCTTTAGTTTGATCACCTAGAGAAGTGTCATAGGTATTTGCTCGAGTCATGACATTAACCGTCTTAAACATGTAGACCTCATAGACGCTTGTAGAAGCATCCTTATGGTAGGAATGACATGCGTTGCCCCCTTGCGGAGGGGCAAGGTTTTGCACAACCAAATGTTGTTGCTGAACTAGTTGGTAGGTACCCTTCATAAATTTAGCAACAACCTCAAGATCAGGGCAGTATTTCGTGTAGTGGTCTTCCTCACAAATCATACAAGGAGACTTATCCTTCCTAGTCGATTGAGTATCAATAGTCTTTGGATGATCCTGCTTGTTAGAAGATTTTTTTGATTTTCCCTTGATTTTCTTCTTACCTCCTGGTTGTTCAGAGGAAGTGGATTATATCTCATTCACCTCGGAGGTTTGAGCAGGAGCGAAAGTATTTTTAGTGTTTGAAACAGAACTTGGTTCCAAAGTAGGTCTTGATGAATCCTTCAATGAACAAAAAGCATGAGGGATCATATTGTAGAGTGTGCAGGATTTAGAATAAATGAAGTCCAAATACTACACATGATTGATAGCCTGCTCCTCGATAAATACATTTCCCATAGAAACACCACAGGCAATGGGAGACAAGGGAGACTTTGTAAACCAATCCACGAGGAGTTGGTTCAGAATTGGATCTTTAATCAACTATCTCCATCATCTCCACTCATGAATATGATCAGATATGTGGGTGGAAGAGGATTTCCAAAGTGAGGTCAAAATATATGTACCGGTCTCGTATCATATAGGCAACTCAAAATGCATTACGAAATCCATGACAAGAGAATTAAAACCAACAAAGGAGTTATGCGACAATTCAATATACCATTTCGTTGCTGCACCTGTAAGTGTTCTATGAAAAAGTCTAAGACAAATGGAATCGTCCATCAAAGAGTTGGAAGAACACCATAAATGGAAAGTCATAACATGATTGTTAGGATCTTCCCCAGGTTTTTCGTTGAATTTAGGGATGTCAGACGGTAATTTGGTAGGGATGGTCGACCAAAATGGGGCATGAAGGATGGGATCATTTATTAAATGCGATAGATCTGGAAGATCTAACGTAGCTAGGAATGGAAGTTGTTGGTTAGGATGTGGATACTGGTGATAACCATATTGCGTGGAAACATTAGTAGGACCATATCCAATTTGTGGCAAGACGACAAAACTATATGGTCATCCCATATACGGTGGTTTCCCGGGTTGTCCACCCATGTAAGGTGGTTGTCCTGATTGTCCACCCATGTACGGTAATTGAGTAGATGGATCTCCTACATATTTATATTGACCTGATGGTCCTCCCATGTCTGATGGTTGAAGGGACTGTTGCATTGGAATCGTGGGGTTTACAGATTGATACGACATAGTTCCTTGCAAAGGAATTCCCTCTGTATTGGGTTGATCCCACAAAGGATTCAAAAATACTAGATATGGATGTCCTAAATACAGGCTAGTGGTAGTAGGGATAGATGGGCTTGTAGGAGAGGCTTTCCCACAGGTTTGTTGATGTTGCAACCATGTAGGTTTCCCCCTAATAAAAAATTTCCCTGCAACTGATCGTTGCTCCCTAGTTGAAGGTTGGCCTCCCATTGAAGATTGACCTCCAATGTAGGGTGTAATAATATGAGATGTGTGAGATGGATGAGGAGTGGCCTGTGTAACTATGGTTGTGTGAATTACTTGATTGTCGACCATTTGACCAATGGAACGGCCAAGTAAATCACTTGGTGTGTGCATGTGCAGAAATAGTGAAGTAGGAATGTTACCAGATCCATGTGCGAAAGGAGATGAATGCACAAGTGGTTGATTTGGGGTTACCTGGGTCAACGATGTTTCTGGTAAAGTAGAAGCACCAAAAATATCAACTATAGAAGTTGTGGAAAAATATAAATTCCCAAGTCCTTCAAGAAAACCAAAAGATGACGGGTTCGTGGCAAAAGATTGTGTAGTGGTGGAACCGGGCAGTAATCAATAAGAAGAATAAGAATCAACATATCTCGTGGACAGTGGATCAATGAGTGGTTGGCCAAATGGATTAGTAAACAAAGGATTCACATAATATGCAATTATTTCTTTGAAGGTTCTGACTGGTTCTTCAATGTGTTGGCCACTTCCAGGAGCGACGCTCCTGGTTTTAGAAGTGTGATCCATGATCATTGCTTTGTAAGAAAGATTGTGTTGAGGTTCCTAAATGTCAAGTTCCATACCTTGTATAATGTGAAATCTATGATCCTAAGGCCAACTATGAAAGTAAAAGAAACACACTTTTATGAAAACTAAAAGAAATCAACCAAGCAATAATAGGCTCAAGGATCTTCTGAAGACGGGATATCAAGTTGCCAGTGAAGAAATGAGAAGTAGTTACCCCGAACTCCTTGTAACAACCCTTATCGGTGCAAGCAACTATATATTTCGCAGGATCACTCTCCAAGGGTATTGAGAGTGTGATACGACGTCTTCCCCAGGTATCGTGGGAATCCCCCCATAGTCACCTCTGTAGGTACCTAGGAAAGGCCACTAAGGTTACCAACTCACAGTCAACCTTTGGGTGAGTACAGTCAATAGTCGGGATCGAAGGTATGGGTAGGATATCAAAGTTAGAAGCTCTTTAAAAGAACTGAAGACAAGTGGACCGATAGATTCCAGAGGACCCAAAATAGATTCAGAGTTCATGCAACACCGAGACCAAATGAAACCAATGGTTTCTCAAGAAAAACCTCCAATATATGATCTATCCACTACGATTGGTTAAGATTTGGAGGGGTAATCTCCACTGCTATCCTGCAAATGACCTCATGTTTAGCCCCTGTGTGAGAGGGGTTTCCCAGCTATGCTTATACAAAAGGTTGATTTGTATGCTCTTTAGTGCTCTACAATTGTTACACCTCAAAATTACTCACTTTGATAGTGTCACAAGTGTCGTCATTACAAGTGTTGTAAGTGTCGCATCTTGATCGCAAGTGTTATAAGTGTTGCTAACATCATACTGACTTCTTGTCTATGTCATGCCTCCGACGACATGACAGGGACACTCAGGACACCTCAAAGACTAGTTTTGAAGAGGAGGAATCAGTCTACTAGAAGTACAAGCCTTTTGCCACTGAAAGAACCACTCAAAAATGGGTTTTGGAGGGGAGCACTCCCCTATACACTGTCAGGGAGTGCTGATGCTTCCTAACCTTCTTTGGGGGAGTGTTATAACACTCTGGTGCCCCTTTTGGGGGAGCGCTACCTTTTCTGGGCGAAATTTGGTTTGTTGAGAAGAATGAGGGAAAGATCCCCTCAATATCTGAAGGTGGTTGGATTCGAATATGATCTCAAGGCATGATATTAGGGAAGATCCTCAACTGAAGGAGAGAAATCCTCAACTTATCCCAAATATCTCTCAAGTTGTTGGGTCTTTACAAGCTTATATAAAGAGGCCTTCTCATGGTGAAAGGAGAGGAAATATTGGAGGTATGAAACCTATGATCTCATAGGCAACATACAACATAGGAAGAGAGACATTTCAATAACATATAACTTATGATCTCATGAGGGAGATGTCATTTGAAGCATCAAAATCTTGTATGTGGGTTATTTGAGCAAGGGTATGGACAAGGAGAGCTTGGTGGAGTTGTTGCACTACATCCATGGCTGTAAGTAACACTTTGTTCTCATCAATATAAATTCATGTTTGGCCTGTTTCCTTTGAAGTTTGTTGTGAATATGAACTTGTCTTCGTCATAAGATAGATCTGTATTTGAGGTAATCTTAGTAGAGTAGGAAGTCTTTTGTACCTTTGTTTGTTTAACAAGACCTATCAGGGAGCTCAGGATCAAAGCTCAACCAGGACTTTGCAAGGACAAACATCGCTAATAAGGTACATATCTCTCTCCTTTTCTTTCATTTATTAGCTTAATTAGATCTAAAAGGAACGTTAGTGTCCACGTTAAGCACTTTTCTGTCTTGGCCTTAAAGAGTTAGGGACCTCGAGAAAATCCACTTGTCCGCAGGGGGATTTCTCTTCAACAGAAATTGGCGACTCCACTGGGGACTAATCGAAGCTTTCAGTTTTGGTTTTCCTCACAGATATTGTCTTAGCCTTTGTTCTTTTAGACCTTATTCATCCTGTATGTCTAATTGAATGTGTTGATTGAATCCTTATTCCATCACATATAGTGTGAATGCCAAATTTTGACTGAGTTTTTTGGTTTTTTGAGCATTTTTCTGGACTTTAAGACACCAACGCCCTCCTGCCCATGTTATCAAAGCGTTGGCGCTCCCTGTTGGCCTTACAAAGAGAATTATAATTCTCTGGTGTCCCTTACACCAGAGCGCTACCCCTTTTTTGTGTAACACCTTCTAGGGTTTCATTATCTGAAGTTCAATTTTTGTTTTTGACACTTGCTCAAAGTCTTATCATATCAGTACATCCTTCTTTTGACCTTCAATACTTTGTTGTCTAAGGATTCATCAACCTTTGTTTGGAGTTTTTGATATTTATCCTTACTTTGCAATAACTCTTTGTCCTTGATGATTTAGAGTCAATTTGTCGTTTTCTTCTCATTTATCTGATTGAGTGAAAACTTTGTAAGGAGATTCAAAGATCTTTTGTATCATTTCCATTTGATCTTTGAGGTCATCTTGTCTAAACCTTTCTTTCTTTTTGAGTTTTTGGTTTTATTTCTCTTGTTTGATCGCAACAAGGGTGTGTTTTTGTTTATGTGGAGTTTGCTTCCAGTTGCTTCAATCTCACAGATCTTGCAGTCTGATTAGCATAGGAAGCTTTACATCCAACTGATCATCAGTCACATATAAACATTTTAGCATTGTATTGGATTCCTTATTGAGGACTATTGCATGAGGTCATTGCATCTTGGTGTTTGAAAGTGAAAGGAAAATCCTTCTCCTTCCCTTAAAATAGACATTCATTGAAAGAAAAGACTACTTATCATTTCTTATGCATGTTTTGGGAACTGCGTCATAATATCATCAGTATTCACTCTCATACACCTCTGAGTAAACAAAAACCACTAAAATCAATTCTTAACTAAAATTTATCAGACTTTTTACATCTTTGTTAGCAAACCTACATTAGTTTAAGGTGTAGGGCTTTGGAATAGGTTGAAAGGATAACTTTCCAAAGCTATCAAACAAACTTAGTATCTTGCGGTAGGGAGAGTAAATTTCAATTGTCGTATAGGCTTTCTGGGATCCCCCTCTCACACAGGGGTTACGCACGAGGTCACACTCAGGAGAGCTACAGAGATTATCCCATTGTGGTTTGACTGATTGTAGTAGTTGGATCGTATTATGGGGGTCGCATGAAGGTATACCCACAATGTTGAGTGGAAGCCTTTCAAGTTGATTTCGGGCTAGATACCTTGCCCTGATGTTTGGACTGGATTGTCGACTGTACCCGCCTAGGGGATGACTGGGAATTGGTGACCTTAGTAGCCATAATATTTAGGGTCCCACACAAGGTGACGGTGAAGGGAAGTCTCACTGTACCTGGAACAGACATTGGTCAAACTCACTCGGGCTCCTTGGAGGGTAAATCCACAATTACTGTGCGGAAGCTTGCACCAAGGCGTAAGTCTGTTATGCAGGTCACCAACGTAACTGATCCACACGCTCTATCCCTACCTCTTCCTATTTTGATCTTACGATGTTGGATTTTATCACCAACTAGTGGTTTCATTCTGGGAGGGTTTTTTTGATTGTTTTCATCACAGATTCATAGTGTGTGTTGGTTGTGTTATTTAGTAGACCTTAGGTCGAGTTAGTGTTAATGGCATCAAATCCCGAGAGTACCAATGGAGGAACCCCTTGTCCTAGGGAACCTTACACCTTTACTTCTTTTGGAAACTTTGGTCCTCTGTATATTTCCACACCGAGTCTTCCAAGACTCACCATCGGATTACCAGTTTGGTTGTTCCCCACTCCGGTGATCTCGAATCCTCCCAATTTTTCAACTGCACCTAATACTTTAGATGTCAGTACACCACCCACACATCAACCTCATGTCAAATTTTTTCCTTCTTCACCCATTAAATCTCCTTCCCTTTCTCCTTCTTCGCCTAGTGAAATCTCTAAAGAAAGTAGCCAGGTTGATCAGAAAAAGAAGAAACAGAAAGAGAAGAATAAGAAGAGCCTGAAAAGGACCAAGGCCCCAACAACATTAGATGTTGGATCCAAGAAACCAATTACTGTTAATAGTACAAGGAGTGGTGATGAGGTCAACAAGATTAAAATAAAGAATCTTAAACCCAAATTCCCTTGCAGTCTTTGTAAGGGTGACCATTTTCTAAGGGATTTCCCTGGTGTTCCCAAGGTCTTAGAAATGTGTTCCTCCACGTCATCGGCCTCTGTTGGTCATGTTGATGATACCCCATCAACTAGTGACGTTAAGGTTGGTAAGAAGAAGAACACTGCCAAGTTTCCTTGCATGTTATGCAAAGGTGATCATTACTCTCACCTTTGCCCTCGTATGGACGAGGCTTCTTCTCTTTTGGAAAAGATTCAACTTCCAGCTGGTTATCGTAGGTTTTCCCCCAACCCCTCATTAGATGATGGATTGGTCAATCCGGTTGATCAGGTGGTCAATCTAGTTTCATCCTCGGTTGAAACACTAACCAAAGTAGTTGATCTAGTTCTGTCATCGATCAACCCCACTTCTCATCTGAAAAGTAAAACCCAAGTGACTGATCCACTCCCATCATTGTTCAATCCCACCCTTCATCTAAAGAGTGCCAACATGGTCAATCCCACTCCTCCTCTGACGAGTGCCACAGTGGTTTCTCTGATCCCTTCATTGGTCAGTCCGATTGATCCTTTTGTCAATCTATTCCCATCCTTGGTTGATCCAGTTGACAAAGTGGTTGATCCGATACCATGTTTGGTCAATCCCTCTCTCCCGTTAGAGAGTGCAACCCAAGCGGTCGATCTGGTTCTGCCATCGGTCAATCCCACTCCTCCCTTGAGGAGTTCCAAAGTGACTGATCCAGTCCCTTCCTCGATCGGTCCCACCCTTCATTCGAAGAGTGCCAAAGTGGTTGTTCCGGTTACATCATCGGTCAATCCTGCTCTTCCTCTGAAGAGTGCCAACATGGTCAATCTGACCCCATCATCGGTCGATCCTACTCTCCCTCTAGAGAGTAAACCTGGTACTACCTACGATTTTCTCGTTGATACAAAATCTATCATGTCGAGGGGCATTCCTCCTTTTCCTGCGAAAACCCCTCCAAGTAATGAGGCCATCCTTTTTGATTAGGGTGCGCTAACTGGATCTCGTCTTCCCTCTCACATTGCTTTCTAGATTACAGTACAGGTTTGTGGTTGGGACGTTCCTCAAACACAGATAGATGAAGGTGCGTTCGTTAGTATTTTGTCCTCTGTTTCTTGGCACGCTTTGG
This sequence comes from Picea glauca, assembly GCA_000966675.3. NCBI lineage: Eukaryota > Viridiplantae > Streptophyta > Pinopsida > Pinales > Pinaceae > Picea > Picea glauca. The sequence goes on along the minus strand of JZKD02S0291119.1, from coordinate 67,935 downwards.
GTTGTCCTCAGCTTGTGCCGGTTACACATAATCTGTTATCTTTTAATAGAAGAACCAATCAACCTTTGGGGACCCTTCCTCAGTTTCCCGTAACTTTGGGAGGGAAAACTGTATTTATTGATGTCATGGTAGTCCGAGACCCTTTGGATCTGGATTTACTCCTTCGGTGGGATTATGTCTATGTCATGAAAGCTATTGTGTCCACTCTTTTTCAGGTGGTATCTTTCCCCCATGACAGAATAATTGTGACTATTGATCAACTTTCATTCATCGGTCTTGACTGGATTACCTCCCTAAATGGTTCTTATATGCAGATAATATCGCCCCTGCCACATGTTAATTATGTGGCATTATCTCCCATGACTTCAACTTCAGATGAATTGGATCCAGTAGTTGACACGGTGATCTCTTCGATAGGGCTATTGGAGGCTGATCTCCTTACCCCTGTCGAGACCCTCGACATGTGTTCCTTCCAGAGAATTTTTCTTCCATCCAGTGAAGATCTCTTGGAAGCCATGACTGAGTTTTGTCCCTTGACATGGTGTCCTTCCAGAGCATTATCCTCTTGGAAGCCATGATCAAGGAGAAGCCACGAGCATAGTTTTTCCTCTCTGTAGCAAGCTCGTTAAAAATGAAACAGAGGTCTTGAGCATAGTTTACTTCTCTGTAGCAAGCTCGTTAAAAAATGAAACAAAAATCTGGGGATTGAACCCAGAGTCTTGATCATAGTTCTTTTCCTGTGGCAAGCTCATTAAAAAATGAAACAGTCACCTCTCCCATTAGGTCGAATATTTCGCCAGATCTCGTAGATGTCGAGTCGAGTCTTTCATTAGGTCTCGTTTTTGAACCTTTATTTCATCCACGTGTATCCTTTTTCTCCATCTAGCATAGAACTTGGTGACAACCTCAAAGTGGGTGAATGAATTGAAGCTTGGAGGGCATGTCTCCAGCCTTTGATGATCATTCTGGAGTTAAGCCACTAGATTTCAAGCTGGGGGCATACCGAGCTTAGTCTTTGTTCTTTCTCGTGCTCATAAATACATAAGAATGCATCCAGGTAAAATTTTATCTCTTTTTCGGACCTGTATGGACACACGAAAAAAGAACCCCCTCGAGTCGTCTTTAAGCTCTTTTCAGACTCTATAAACATGAAAAGATTGTTGAGTGATCTTGCTTCCTTTCCCACTCATTAAAAGGTTTGAAAGGGCGTCTTTCGAGTGATAATTTATCTCTTTTTATGCCTCGCGAGACTAACATTATGAAAAAGGACAACAATGGATTCGTCTCTAAGTTCTTTTTTAGACTCTCTAAATATGAAAAACCACCGATTTTACCTTCTTTGAATCGTTAAACAATTATACACTAAAGGGCCCATATGGGACCGAACCCTTACTTCTTCCAGTTCGTTAAACAAAGGAAGAGGGACTTACCGAAGGTGAGTTATATTGAGCATGTGTTACCCTCCTCGAGCTCGTTAAATTACAAAGAGGTACTCATCTATCTGGATGGGGGAAAAATTAAAGGAAGTAAGCCTAACCGTTTTTGAGAACATTACCAGTAACTCTTAGAGTCACCCTTGAACACGACACTTTGTCTTTGTGCAAATATTAATCCACTGAACCTCTGCACTGAACCAATCCTCTAAGTTTTTCTTACTCCTTTGGGTCACCTGATGAAAGTCACAGTATCCACTGCATCATCGTGTTTTGGTCCATGTCATGTTTCTGCTATTGTGCCTCAGTGTTCAAGGGAAGTATCCGCCACGAGAGTCAACCATCACAAATATCTTGTTTTAATACCTGTGTCAGTTCATGTTCATTTGATCTACCAATTTACATCTCTGTGTCAATTTCATGTCATTGATGGGGGATACATCAAGGCCCTCCTGTGACGAGTCTATTCCTATCGACTTCAACACATTATCCGGGAACTAGACATAGAAACCAATTAGTACCTTGGGACCTGCATGCCTCAATGGTAGGCCTCCTCGCATCCGACAGTGGGTTTACATCATTGACCTCTGATCAGATTATTCCATGAATGTTTGACTTCATCTCATCCATTCACATTCGTTGGAATGTACTAGGGTACCTTGGGAATCATTGACATCAATGGTGATTTCCCTCACGCTTGTTAACAGTTTACATCATTGACCGGTAATCAAGTGGTTTCTGCCATGTTCAACATCAAAACATCTATCCACATGGTTAGATTCGTACTACATCGAGATTGGTAAGAAGACCCTAGGTTGAGTCATGACTCTTATATGTACTTTTCCCAAGTTGCGAAGGAGTTTCGTTTGAACAATGACACATATACTGTTACATAGATCCACTTTGTATTGGTTGTGGCTATGTCTTGTCATCTCATAGATCCACTGTGTATTCTTTGTGGCTACGATTAGTTCAGGTCATAGGAGTATAGATCCACACTGTATCCTCGATGGATATACCTTTTATCAATATAATTATGGATCCGCAGTGTATTTTATGGCGGCCATATCTTGCAAGTCTTTATCACCCAAGCATAGGTATGCCTGCCTTGGGTTTGAAACATGTCATAATATTTGTTGGATGTTTGTGTGCAGCTTCTATCAAGTTCTCTACGTCTATACCCTTGCTTAAAAAGTCTACAAAGTACTTCATTCATCACGTCTTCTAACTTTGTACTTTGGGGGGAAATCTGTTACACCTCAAAATTACTCATTTCGATAGTGTCGCAACTGTCGTCATTACAAGTGTTGTAAGTGTCGCATCTTGTTCGCAAGTGTCACATCTTGATTGCAAGTGTTATAAGTGTTGCTAACATCATACTACCTTCTTGCCTATGTCATGCCTCCGACGACACGACAGGGACACTTAGGACACCTCAAAGACTGGTTTTAAAGAGGAGGAATCAATCTACTAGAAGTACAAGCCTTTTGCCACTGAAAGAACCACTCAAAAATGGGTTTTGGAGGGGAGAGCTCCCCTATACACTGTCAGGGAGTGCTGGCGCTCCCTGGCCTTCTTTGGGGGAGTGTTATAATTCTCTGGTGCCCCTTTTGGGGGAGCGCTACCTTTTCTGGGCGAAATTTGGTTTGTTGAGAAGAATGAGGGAAATATCCCCTCAATATATGAAGGTGGTTGGATTTGAATATGATCTCAAGGCATGATCTTAGGGAAGATCCTCAACTGAAGGAGAGAAATCCTCAACTTATCCCAAATATCTCTCAAGTGGTTGGGTCTTTCCAAGCTTATATAAAGAGGCCTTCTCATGGTGAAAGGAGAGAAAATATTGGAGGTATGAAACCTATGATCTCATAGGAAACATACAACACAGGAAGAGAGACATTGCAATAGCATCTAACTTATGATCTCATGAGGGAGATGTCATTTGAAGCATCAAAATCTTGTATGTGGGTTATTTGAGCAAGGGTATGGACAAGGAGAGATTGGTGAAGCTGTTGCACTACATCCATGGCTGTAAGTAACACTTTGTTCTCATCAATATAAATCCATGCTTAGCCTGTTTCCTTTGAAGTTTGTTGTGAATATGAACTTGTCTTATTCATAAGATAGATCTATATTTGAGCTAATCTTAGTAGAGTAGGAAGTCTTTTGTACCTTTGTTTGTTTTACAGGACCTATCAGGGAGCTCAGGATTGAAGCTTAGCTAGGAATTTGCAAGGACAAACGTCGCTAATAAGGTACATATCTCTCTTCTTCTCTTTCATTTATTAGCTTAATTAGATCTAAAAGGAAAGTTAGTGTCCACATTAAGAACTTTTCTGTCTTGGCCTTAAAGAGTTAGGTACCTCGAGAGAATCCACTTGTCCACAGGGGGATTTCTCTTCAACAACAATCTATTTAGTAGTCTTGGACAATTTACTCACTTTTCCTAGTCCAAAGACTCTAATCCTGTGCTACTATTGTTGTGCTGAAACCAAAAAATGTCCTAGTTGATTTTATAATCACGTTGTCTATTTTAATGGATTTTAACTCAAAGGGTTCACATAGATGAAACTGATGATAGGTAAGAGACTAGAGTCCAATAAAATGCAAAAGAATGATATGCAGTTCATTCTTTTCGATGAATTCTATGTATGGAAAGGAGAAGAGTTCTATTCTTCTTAACACAAGCAAGCACTCAAAACAATGCAACTTTCAATTTCTGGGATCAAGGTGATGCCAAACTACCAAGAAAATGTTTCCTAAAATCGAAATGCACATGGGAAACTAGCTTTTTTTCCAAACATATACCAAATCAAACTTCCCGATGAATGAAAAATCTCTTCGTTTGATTTTGTATGCAAGAAGATATGCAAAATTTTCACTTCTTAACTTTTCAAATGGAATGAAAAGACATCTATGCTTGACACAAAGAAGTACAAGGAAAAAACAATCAAACAAAACACACTCAAAGTGATGAGAACTGAAAGAAAACAAGTAGGGGATAACATGTTCAATCAAAGATGAAAAAGAGAAAGAAGACAAGCACTCATGAAAATCCTCAAAACATGAGAAACAATAAACAAAAATCAAGATTGGGTTGTGGCAAACAAGAGAGTCCTAATCATCCAAAAAAGCGAGATGTTTCAATGAAGACAAAAGGCTCAATACCAAGCAACCTTTACAAACCCTAGTTGATGAAAATTCCTAACATCCAAGCAATCTTCACGTGGCATCTTCAATAGGTGTAACACTCCATATTTTGGCCATAGTTAGGTAGAAATTTTCTTTTACTCATCCTAACATCCTATAAAGACTTCCACCTTTAACCCCCTAAATCTACTACCCATTCTGAGAGGTCTACTATAACGATAGATTCGAAAGGATACAAAATGTATATCCCCAAACCACTGCATAAAAATTTATATACATAAAAGGAAAAACTGAGCTAACCAGAACCCCCAAAGGGGCACTTATCTCCATTGTTTGTTGTGTTGATGGAGCCTATGTCGCTTGAGAAGAACAGGGTGCCGAAGTATCTTTCCTTAAAGAGTGGTGACCAAATGATACCTCCGCCAAATCTAGAACTGCATTAATGCTAGTCACTTTGCTGAGCCTATCCTCCTGTATTCTGCTCAAAGTTTGGACAACCACCTCACTGAAAATATTCCTATCTATCATGGAATGATCAAGGAGGGTTCTCATAATCCATTTTTTTTTGAAAACAACCTCCGGGCCATGTTGTAACTTAACCGCTCTGAACTCCTCTTCCTCCAAGTCGACAATTGCCTCCTCAATATATCCAAGAACTAAATCAGAGTAATATTTCCCCCAATCATGCTTTCCAGTGACACGCTATGGTCACCCCCTTCCACCTTGTCGGCTCCTCATACGTTGACAAGGAGCCATTTCCCTCCACTCTAAAATCATAATGCCTTCTCTCCGAGACCAAGTAGATTGAGGGTGTAGAGACCTCCCAATGATAAACTTGTCCACACTGCCCTAGGTGTTCATCTTATAGCCTTCCTCCCATCCATACCTCTCCGTCCCAAGCGTAATGGAGTTCATAACTTCTTGCCCCATCAAAATTAAACTCGACTCCTCATATTCCAAGCCCAAATCTATTCGCCGTACTCCAGCATTAACGCCCAGATCCTAGCCAATTCCACACAGGTACCCATGACACCTAAGGGACATGAAATTAACAGATTCAAATCCAAAGGATGATCACAGGGCCTCTGTACCTTCCTCCTCCCTTGCTCCAACCATCTGTCTTCCACTTAAAAATGCTAGATTCATCCACTCGCAATGCATTCTCTCTCCCCTGGTTTTATTTACCTCATAATTTAATGCACCCTCCATCACTTCAACAATGCCTGGTAAGATCTTGCACTTCCTCCCCATCAACACGAGTCAGATAAGACTTGTCTGACTGACCTCCCTCCTCATTAACACCTGCATTCATGATAGGGGAATTGTGGGAGGAAAGATCCTGGCATTTAAGCTTGAAATCCTGGTCTTGCATATCTTCCCACAATCCTTCCTTCAGAGCATTCCTTTCATTTACCCCTTGGTTTGCAATAAAATCTGCCAATTTGTTTGTAGCTCTCCTTACATGGCCAAAAGCAACTACGGGTTTGTTGTGCAGAAGGATTGCCAACTGTCCCAATCGTTCTTCCAATCTCCAATTGCGCATCACTTTGGTAGCCTTGGAACCTTTCTGGATACATTCTACCATCCTTATAATTATCTTTGAATCTCCTTCAATAATGATAGGAATCCAATTTCTACTCAGCGCACACCAAATTCCAGCTATTAGTCCATCCAACTCTACAACATTGTTCGTAGCCTCCCCAAAGTAACCCCAAAAGAAGCCAAATATTCTTCCTTGATGGTTCCGTATTTCTCCTCTGAATTTTACTGGTCCTGGATTTCCTTTAGAAGACCCATCAAAATTTAACTTATATGATCCTTCTAGTGGATTTTTCCATTTTCCCAGACTTGTTGTCACTCTTGCCCCTCTTCGTAAGGGTCCAATATATTTTGGGATGGAAATGGTGTCCTGCTCCCGAAGGATTGCAACCTCTTCTGCCCCTGTTTGGAGATCCTTCTCATTCCATTGATTTAATTTTAAAGTCTCCCTAATATGCGTTTTTAGAAGGACCCAAGCCTCCTCCTCATTCCTAAATTTTCCTTCAAAGATGCATCGATTTCATTCCTTCCAGACCTCCCAAACCACAAATCTTGGAAAGAGTTCCCATATGTAATTTAGCAAAGAAATTTTAAAGGGATCCTCTTTCTAGTTCACTATAGTAATGTCTGGCCTACCTCTCACTTTGGCATGCTGATGAAAAAGCGCTTCTCCCCTTTCCCAAATAGTAGATACAAAATCAAATTCATCGAAAAGGTGATTGGGAGTTTCACCCTCCTTGTTGCACATGCATCACCATGATGCCCCACAAAGCCACTCTTCACCAGATTATCCCAAGTAAGAATCATGCATCTCATCACGATCCGGAGAAATGAAGCAACCTTTGGCCATAAGTTCAGCTTCCACATTTTCCTCCATTTAACATCCTTTGGAATGTTATTGTATTCAACAGGTAGTTTAACCGCCTCTTTTACATTGAAATCTCCAGAGGGTGAATAACCCCACTGAATCTTATTTGGTTCATTATGAATCAAAATATTTTGATCTTGAAGGCTGTCTCAAATCTCTTGAATGTTTTCCATGGGGTTGTGCCTTTTCCACCAGTACCTATTCCTCCACTTCCTGAAATGGCCATCAATACTATCCCTTTCCCACATGTCTTTAACTCTCACGAGATTGAGATCTTTAAGGTGCTTGTATAAGAGGAAGATTGATTGATTTAGAAATACTTTGTAGTTGCTGCCAAGAGTCCTAGAAGAAATATGCTGATTCCCCATTGCGTATCTCCCAAAATATATGTTGCCAGACTAATATATGATTTTCTAGGGCTATCTTCCATATTTTAGAACCTGAAGGTTCATCCGCATATTTGACTGATTTTGTTTCTCTAAATCCCTAGAATATTTACAATGCCATAGTTGGGCCCATGGTTCATTGATATAAGTTACCCATATCCACCAAATTTTTTCTCACATCACTTCATTAACGATTTCCAGCTCCCTAAGACCCATACCCCTTGCCAGTTTTAGAGTGAAAACTGTGTTCCAATATACAAGGGCTCATTTATTATGATCTTCATTCCCTCCCCACAAGAAATTTCTCTGTAGGTTCCTAATTTTCTTTAATATAGATTTGGGTGCCGCGACCATCGAGAAGAGGTAGAGTGGTAGATCCTGAAGCACTGATTGCACTAAGGTTAATCTGTTGGGGAAGTTGAGAGCTTGAAAGGTCCAGTTTTGTAACTTCATCATCATCTTGTCCAAGAGATCTTTCCAAGAGATATTCTTTATCACTAAATCCACCAAAGGAACCCCCACTCATTTTGAAGGAAGAGAACCTCCCTGGAATCCCATAATTCTCAAAATGTTTTGCCTTGTAACCTGGGGAGTATTAAAGAAATACACATGCGATTTTTCATTTTTGATGGAGAGACCACTAGCATGGATAAATTGGTCCAAACCTCTCTTTAACATGCGTGCCTGTTAGACAAAATATTGTCCCATTAACATCGTATCGTTGACGAACTATTGATGATTTTGAGGCTGAGCACCTGGGTGAAGGCATAAACCTATGATTTCATTGGCATGTAGCATAGCCTTTAAAGTACGACCCAAACCTTATGCCATCAAGACAAACACAAAATGGGATAAGTGGTCTCCTTGTAGTATCCCCCTCGAGGATATGAAAGGTTGGGAAGGAGTTCCATTTACTAAGATAGAGAAAAACATTGATGAAGATAGATTCATGATCCATCGAACCCATTGCTCCTGGAAACCAAAAGCATACATAATCTTCTCCATGAATTTCCAATTGAGCTTATCATATGATTTAGATAAATCAAGCTTAATCATCATTCCAGGAAATTTTATGACCTTTATAGAATGAATCAGCTTATGTGCTAGAAAAATCCCATCTAGTATCTGTCTACCTTCCATGAAGTCTGCCTATTATGGGGAAATCAACATAGGTAATAACGACTTTAATCTATTATACATGACTTTAATGATTATCTTATAGATTACATTGCACAATGCTATCATCCTAAACTTGTTAGGCGAATCAACTCCATTCTCCATAGGAATTAAGGTTAGGAATGTTGACTTGAAGGATGACAAAATTTTTCCTGTTCTCCTGGAATATTCCACTATCTCTAGTACCTCTTCTTTCAACATCTCCCAACATGAGTGGAATTTTTTTTTGGTAACGCTGGTAGGCTCTGAAGCCTTTCCTCCCTCTATCTGCCTTATCGCCTCTTCCAATTATGACATTTCAACTGACCTCATCAATAGTTCATTATGTTCTTGCGTGATCAGAGAAGGGATATGTTGAATCACTTGTTCTATTGCTCTACTTCTATCCTCAATGGGTTCTTCCAATAGATCATGAAAAAACATATTAAGAGCTTGTTCAATGTCATCCTGCATTTCCACATAATGCCAATCCTCCATTTTTAACCTAGTTATCTCGTTCATTTGGCAATGTTGAATTGTTGATTAGTGAAATAATTTATGTTCATGTCTCTTTAAGCCATTGATTCCTTGATTTTTGTTTCCACAAAAGTTCTTCTTGGATTTCCCTTTGATCTAGTTGCACCTGAAGGTCCGCCTCTTCTACCTTCATTTCATCTGTATAACCTTTCTCCATTGCCACTTGTTGCAGCTTCTACAACTGGATTTCCAATCTTCATTTTTCTTGAAAAATATTTCCAAAGGAATTTTTGTTCAAGTCTTTGAATTTTTCCTTTATGTATTTCAACTTTTGTTGGAATCTATACATAAGGGTCCCCCCTGGGTGGATCAAAATTCTTCCACCATCATTTTACCAACCCCTGGAAGTCAGGGTGGGACAACCAAAATTGTTCGAACCGGAAGGGACTCCTGATATACTATCCTATTGTTCCGTATTCCACGCTGATAGGCCAGCGGTCAGAACCTACTGAAGGTAGCACCAGGGAAGATAATTCACCTCCTCCCATTAAGATGGAATTCGACACTAGGAATATGTCAAGCTAAGAGGCTATATATCTTTCCCCTATTTGTTTATTGTGCCAAGTGAAGAGGCTATTATCCATTTTGACATCCACCAGATTTAACTCATCGATCGCTTCTCCAAAACGCTGGTTGGTATTACTCAAGTGCCTTTGACCTCCTTTCTTCTCCTCCATATTTCTGATCATATTGAAATCGCCCCCAACTATCTGATGTCCCTGTCCCACCCAGGTTCCCATGCTCTCCAATGATTCCAAAAAATCCGGGTTTTGGGAGGCCTAGAAGGGGCCATACACATTTGAAATAATTCCTCTAACATTCAAACCAATTACATGGAAAGTTGTAGACAATATATGAGAAGTGGCTACAAAATTAGAGAGACATACCTCTTGAGGATTCCATAGAATTGCTAATCCTCCAGTCGATTGATCCACATCTAATGTTATTACATCACTACCTCTCCATATTTTCGATCCCATTATCTTCAACTCTTCTTCAGAGCATTTGATCTCCTGAAGCATCATAACTGTAGATTTTTCTTTGGCAATCTTTCTTTTTAATATTCTTCTTTTCTGAGGGCTATTAGAGCCTCTAATATTCCAAGACACTAATTTCATTAAAACGATTTAGAGAAAGCTTAAAATACCTCCTCTATAGTGGGATATTGTCCCGATGCTACCAAATTTTCTCCAACCTCCTTGAGTCTTTGTCTATTACTCCATCTTCCATGCTTTTCCCCTGAGGTTTTCCAAGCTCCTTCATTTTTTTTAAAGGTTTCTGCTACTACACCAAGCGAAGTTGATGATTTCGTTTTGACAATCACATCCCTCAATAGGAAGACTTGATGGGTAGGGATATATCCCAATGCCATATTGGAGAATGCATGTTCAATTCCTTCCAAATCTGGTTCACCAATATCCATGTCTTCTACTTCCTCGCTTTGCATGTTAGCATCCTTAGGTTCTCGATTTGTTTCCTAGAGTGTTGGGTCTCTCTCTTCCCTTGTATCCTTTTTCCCTCCTTCTGGATCCCCTTCCACTTCCTCAGAAGACACCTCCTTCTTAGGGTCCTTATTTAGAATGTCGAATATGTTTGATATCTATGGCCTCTTATTAATCTCTAGCCCTGATCCCCTCCTGTATTATCGTTTCCTACTATTTACCTTCGTAAAACCTTTGGCATCCTTGAACTCTTTCTATTTCTGGGTCACCAGAGGGATGTTTAATGGAAAATATAGGAAGAGATTTCCATGTTCATGACATCTCCTACACCTAAAGGGAATGTGTTCATAATATAGAAGTTGGAACCAATCTTCATCCTCCCAAGTTAGTTTTATTCCTTCCAGAATCTCCTTTGATATATCCATATAAACACAAATGCGGGCATAAGATGTGTATCTCATATTCCTAGTTTGCTCAGACTCTTTCACAAAAACCCCAATAGTATTGCCTAGATCCTCCAAGATATCTTCCTTCCAGTATTCCGTTGGTAGAGAATATAGACAAATCCAGATGGGCACTAGTGTTAAATCCTCTTTTTCCAGATTGAAACGTTCTTTCCAGAATCTAAGATATAATCCCGCTAAATTAAAGATGTAGGGTCCTCCCTTAAAAATCATATTTTTCCCCCAAATGTAAATTTTAATGCCCTTGTGGCTTCCATGTGACATTGATCCACTAGATCAATTCTTCTTTTGACGGCCAGATTCCAACAAATTTTCCTATCAGGGCATGTTCCTTCATATATTGAATATGAGATTTCAACCCCTCATATTTAATCTGTAAGGCATGCATCAAATTAGTCTTGGGCGTGCATTTCCCTGCTTTGTGTCCTTCTATTCCCATCTGTTGTGGTTCACGGACCCTAGTCAATCCTTCTACTCTCTTTCCCAAAGGTTGCTCGTGAATGTGAATGTGAATGTTGGTTGAATGCACACAAGCCTGCACATAAAGGAAGAATAAATCATGATGGAGGAAATCACTCGAATTATTAAAGTGGGATCCAAATGTTTTCAGAGGAAGATTGATATATCTATATATAGATTGGATAAATTGGATCAAATGCTCCAATTTGTTTTGATTCCCCAACCATTTCAATATGGGTGGCGCGTGCCCATAAGATCGCGTAGAAGAAGGGCAGTGGTAGAAGAGCCCCGGAAGAGGCAATATGGTTGAATATTGGAGAATGAAAAAGAAGTTAAGGATGAGACCAGCCGATTTGCTCGTTGTGGGTCAACTTATGAGATTGTAAATGTAGAAATCCTCGATGTGTTCAACATGGTAACTTGTTGGATGCAAAAATAGTGTATGACCAGGAAAGAGGAAGATCTCGAGGATTTGAGTTTATTATCTCAACATAGTCAAGTTCATCCACTAATTATGAGTTTCAGACCTGTCCATATCAAGAGGATTCTGAGGTAGAATCTGACACTAAAAATGACTTTGATATTCTCTTCCTCCACCATGTTGGAAACATGCCAACGAATTTCCTCATGAGGTCACATGCACATGCATGCAACTATGTTAATGCGCATGCATGCAATCTATTTATGAACTGTTTGTGTAACTATGTGAACTATTCATGATCATTTTGTGTAACTGAGTGATAGATGTTTTATATACAAGCATACCCATAGAGGTGTGAGTGCAATGTGTAGTGAGTGTGTGAGAGCAAGACACAATACTGAGGTGTTGTGCGTATGAGAGGAGAGGATGGTTGTATGCTTGGGTTGGCTAATGTAATTCTCCCTTGAATAAAAGAATATTGATTATCATTGCCGTGGTTTTTTCCCTCATTGGGTTTCCACATAAATAACTGTGTCAATTGTGTGATTGTTGATGTGTTGTGTTTGGTTTGATGTTCTCAGTTTTATGCTCTGTTTTTCTTCCACTTCCCAACAAGTGGTATCAGAGTGGGTTACCCAAGCACAGAATTGAATAATCAGAGAAAAAGGAGAAATAGAACATTTGAGTCGATCGCTGGATCAAGATTATGCAGACCGTAAGGGAAAGGTGAGTTTGTTGCAGAGAGACATGTTGGAGAGGAGCGGTAGTCGCTCTCAACATTGCACTCCCCGTGATTTTGGAGATCATAGCAGTCGTGGTCTCGCATCATAACATCACTCCCCATGCTTTTGGAGATCATAGTAGTCATGGTCTCGCATCATCGCATCACATATCAAGCGTGATGAGTGATAGTTATTTGGGTATTCGACAATTTGGTGGAGCGATAACCTTGGAAATGTGATTTTTTTGAAAGTGCATGTGGTATTAAAATCGTGGGATGATATGATGGTATGAAATTCAAACCCTTTTTTGTTTTATTATGCATGGAGAATCGCCTTTATTAAAATGAGTGGAGGATGCTTAAGAGGATATCCTTATACGAAGAGGTGAATGTATTTTTTAAAAGGTTTTTGTGGTTAAGTCTTTTAAATTAATATTTTTATTCTTGGGTTCAACTTTGAACTTAAGATTGGTTCCTCCAGTTTTAAAGGGCTCAGTCTAGTATAAGCTATGATTTGGGTGGTTTTTGTTTTTGTGCTAATGGTGAAAGTGCAAATTTCCAAGTTTGAGGTGGAAAGGTTTAGTGGTAAGAATAGCTTTGCGCTATGGAAACTCAAGATGTGAGATCTGCTTATGCAAGAAGGATTGCAAATGGCATTGGCTGGAAAGTCAAAGGAACCGTCAAGCATGACAGACGAGGACTGGGAGGATCTGGATGAAAGAGCCCTCGGTACTATTCGTTTGTGTCTGGAAGATGAGGTGTTGTTTAACATTGCCAGACAAAAACAAGTTTGTGGACGAAACTAGAGAGTCTGTATATGACAAAAAAACTTGTCAAATAAAATCTTCTTGAAGAGGCAGTTGTACAACTTGCGGATGAAAGAAGGTACGAAAATTGTTGTCCACTTGAATGTTTTCAATACTCTGATTTGTTAATTAACTAGTATGGAAGTAAAGTTTGAAGATGAGGACAAGGAGGTTACGCTAATGTGTTCGTTGCTTGAGTCTTGGGATCATCTGGTCACAACTATGTGGTTTAACACAACAAATGTCGTTGATTATGACACTATTGTGGGAGCTCTGTTGTCTGAGGAAATGAGGAGAAGATCCAGTAAGGAAACCTCAACAACATAAGCAATGGTGGTCAGAGGTCAATCTACAAAAGGAGGGAAAGATCAGAAAGGTATAGCCATGTCTAAGTCAAAAGATAGTAAGGCTAAGGAAAAATGTTGGTTTTGTGGAAAATCTGGGCATCTCAAGAAGGATTGTTGGAAAAGACAACAAGCATCCAAAGAGGAATCCACAAAATAACCAAATTCAGCTTCAGGTATGGTTGATGAAGTTTTTTCTGTCTGTTGTGTCTCTCGACATGTGTTCACATAGAACGTGCAGGGTGGTGATGGTTGAGTCACCATGAAATAAAAAAAAAAATTGTATTTACTTTGGAGTTGTAGAAATTATTGATTGCATTTAAATGGGCATATGTCTGTAAGACCTAGATAGACATGCATACCCTTGGTTTATTAGGTCACCTATGAAAAGAATAGACATAGATTTAGGTAG
>JZKD02S0291119.1:28052-39968 GCA_000966675.3 Picea glauca | reverse complement strand
ATATGAGGGTCCTCCAACTTCGTAAGGCCATAACTCTCAAACCGTGAGGAGTTATGTGACGTTCCACATACCACCAGAAATGGAATGACATGTACTATCCATATAGAATATTATTTCCTTCAAATATATCAAAACTCATACCAGTATTCATCAAACAAACTTGGGTCCATTACCCAAGCCCGGGATCTCCAACTTCTCATGGCCATAACTCTCTAACTGTGAGGAGTTATGTGACGTTCCACATACCACCATAAATGGAATGACATGTACTATCCATATAGAATAGTATTACCTTCAAATATATTAAAACTCCTACCATTATACATGAAACAACCTTGGGTCCATTACCCAAACCTTTGTGCTACCGGACTTTATCCAAGGGTTGAAATCAATCACTAAGGGTTGAAATAAAGATACAACATCACTCTCCAATAGTTGGAATCAATGAAAACCAACAATCCATAGTAACTGTCCATCAACCTAACCTAACTATCTGAAAATATCCCCCTTTGACATTGATGGAAACACCAACATTGATGGAAACACTTAGTCATGATGACATTCATTCTTATACTCTTTATCAATGTTTCTATCTCTCCCCCTTTGACATAAATGGCAAAGGGTATCTCCCTTTGGGGATTCTCCCCCTGACTGAACTCTCCTTGGGGCTGCTCCCCTTGTCTACGTGCCTTTGATTTTTCTTTGTGTTTATAATCCTCTAATTACTCTCTTTCCCTTCATATGAATAATATCTCCCCCTTTGACAAAGGGTATCACTCTGAAGTCATATCACTCATTCTTCTCTTGTGACAATCGCTCCTCTTGGAAATGTTCCTTTATGCTCTCTCTCCGAGCATTTACCTTTGCATCTGATAAATCTCTCCCCCTTTGGCCTATTTATGGTGCTTCCTTGTGTACATATAAGACATATAAGATAAGAATTCAAAAGCATTCATTTTGGAGTAGAAATTATTCCTAGTCTCTGGCGAAGATACTCAAGGGCTTCCCGTGGAAGCGGTTTTGTAAAGATGTATGCCACTTGTTATTTTGTTCCCACATATTTAACTCTAATGTTATTATCTGCAACCTATTCCCATAGAAATTGATACTTGATTGGAATGTGCTTCGTCTTGGAGTGCATCACCGGGTTTTTTGAGATACTGATGGCGCTTGTATTATCACAATAGATTGGAATGGGCTCATCATACTCAACCTGTATATCTGTCAAAGTTTGTTTAATCCATAGAACCTGTGTACAACATGTTGTTGCTACAATATACTATGCCTCGACTATAGATAAGGATATTGATGATTGTTTCTTGCTTAGCCATGATACTAAACACTCACCCGAGTAGAACGCTGCTCCACTAGTGCTTCATCAGTCATCAATACAACCTGCCCAATCTGCATATGTGTAGGCAATAAATGATAGACATTTTCCTTCTGGATACCATAATCCAAACTCTTTTGTTCTTTTCAGATATCTGAAAATCCTCTTCACTGCTAATACATGGGATTCCTTTGGTGCTGCTTGAAATCGTGCCACCTATCCAATTGCCCGCATTACATCTGGTTTGGATGCTGTCACATATAGTAGGCTACCAATCATTGACCTGTATTGCCTCTGATTTGTAGACTTTGAATCATCATCTTTTCTCAACTTGCCACTGGTTTGCATGGGAGTGATAACTGGTTTGCAATCTTCCATTCCGAACCTCTTTAGCATTTATCTGATATACTTGGTTTGAGAAATACAAATTCCTTGGTTTCTTTGACATATCTGAATATCCAAAAAGAAGGATAGTTCTCCAAGTAATGAAATTTCAAATTCATTCTGAATATCCTTTGCAAATGTTTGTCTTAATCTGTCATTAGTACTTCCAAAATAATATCATGAACATAAATTTCAATTAATAAAATATTACCTTGAGTTACCTTGATGTAGAGGTTGTTGTCTGTGCTTCCTTTCCATAGTTCGTAGGGAGTTTTGTCATTGTTGTTTCTGAGCATTACTTTGTTTTGAATGTGAATTGATGTATGCACTGCATGTGTCCAAAAAATATCTGTCAATTTGGAATCCATTAGCATTGTTCGAGCCATTTCCCGTGTAATTATCATCCATTATGATAATGTTCCTTTGTCTCTGAACCACTCTCTGAAACAATCTATGAATCCATGCTCTCGTCCATTATCATAGATCTGTCTAAACCTACTAAGTGTTCTTACGAATCCATATCTGTCCATACTGTCCAAGACTCTACTTGCACAACTGTCCATAATGCTAACCCATTTATCACTATACTATCATGAAGTCTTGATTAATCTATCAAACTGTACTTCTGCTAACTGATTACTTTGAATCTATCTTCTCAAACTCTACAATCTTCTCGAAGGATGGTTCTTTGGTCTGTCACAGCTATCGCATAGACTCCCCATGTCTAATATTCATATTACTTGGGAGTCTCTAATCCGGACGACTCAGAACAATTCCTGCTTTGATGTGTATTCATCATCATCTTCATTGGTAGATTCATCATCATCTTCATTGGTAGATTCATCATCATCTTCATTGGTAGATTCATTATCTCCTTGAGCTCTGACTTCTTTCTTTCTGTCTGTGGATTCATCTTTCACTACAATTCCTGAAAGTACAATCTCTTGAACCTATTCCTTATTTACCTTCCTTTCCTTTCTTTTAGTTATTTTCCAAACCTTTATGTATCTGACATCTTTCTTTTTCTCTATAGAATTTTCTTCATCTTGTTTTATTGCCAATCTTGCGATCTCTAGCACCTAGTCTTTGTTCACCTGTTCTTCCTATTTTCTTATCCATACTTTCTTATATTTGATATCAATATTCTCTTTCATGGAAGTATCGATCATGATTCTACAATCACTGGCTATGTGTCCATAGTTATGACATTTGTAACACTCAATGTTACGTGCGACCACATAGACACTTATTGCTTGAACATTTCTTTTATAATCCCTGCAATCTGCAACCTTATGTCCAAAGTTAGTACACTAAAAACAATGACCATAAAATAAATTTGCATACCTGGGAGTGAATGATCTTCTTTGTGGCATAGTCCTTCTGAATTTTTTCTTTGACTGATCATAATCATGATTGAAGCTTGTTTGTGGCCTGAACATGGATGGTCTTTTTGAAGATGTATCTTCAATAGTTTTCCTGACCATGATTCATTCCTTTGAGTACTTTTTCATAACTCTTTCTATTTTCTTCATTCTTCTTTTCTATCAACCTAGAGTGCTTCTCTTCATTCTCTATAACCGATGTGGATGTTTCTGTCTCTTAAATGTTCTTGTTGAGCTTGACGATTTTACTTCTCAATGTGACAACTTCTTCTTCAAGCTTCTCAACCTCTTCTTCTTTCTTCATTATCTGAGACTTCATGACTTCTTCTATTCTTTTCGCTTCTTCAAGCTGAATTTTTAGTGTGATTATTTCTTCCTGAAGTCATTTCTTTTCTTGACCAAACTCTGCCTCAAGTTGGTTTAGATCGTTAGTTCTTTCCTTAAGATGATATGTCAATATCTTCTCTCTCATTTTTGCTTCTTCCTTTTGTGCTGCTATGTTGGTTTCCAAACATTGCTTTTGATATTCAAGATTTTCTTCGATCTTTCTGGCTTCTTCTAGCTGATTTCTTAATTTCCCGATGACCTGTTGGGATTCTTCAAAACTATGAACATTTTCCTTTTGTTTCATCAATTCTTTCTCGAGTGATTTGTTTTCTTCTCTTAGTTCATCTAAAGCACTAATAAATTCTTCTTCATAATTGTCTTCCTTTTCAATTAGTTTTTCTGTCTCATTTCCTTCATGGCATTCTGTTTCAAGATGTCCACGTTTTTCACAATTAAAAGAAAACAACATACCTCTAGTGATTATGTACTCTTCATCTTCTGAATCTGCTTGACCTGGTGAACATAATTCTTCTTAATTTGTATTTGCATATTTTTTGACATTTTCTAAATCTGTGATGGGTGAAGAATATATGTCATGTAACTTATCCCAAAGTTCTTTTGCTGATGAACATTTACCAACCTTTTCTCTTACCAGATTAGGTAATCCTTCCTAGATGAAATCCATTAGTATTTTGTTATTCTTCCTCAATTCCTTCTTGGCTACAGTCTTTGCCCTTTTTGAACTATCATATCCTGTAACAACTGATAGCCAAATATAATGTCCCTGTGCCTGTAAAATAGTTTCGTCCTTATGCTACACATCTCATACTTAAAACCATTATGACCATTAAACATTGGTACTCCATTATCAGAATAATCCATGATCTCCTTCCAGTGGTTAAATTGTTTCCTGAAGGAACTTGCTCTGATACCAATTGTTGGATTACTGAGAGGGGGGGTGAATCAATAATAGAGAAATTTAATCCTTTTTAACTAGATAATCCAAGTGTTATATCAATTTAGCATTATCATCCAATAACTATAGAATAAATAAGCAATTAACAAATGAATACTTGTACACATACACAATACACCAATTCTTTACGTGGAAACCCAAAGCGGGAGAAAACCATGAAATTATTTTTCTTATATGTCTTGAAGAATTAGATTCATTGGAAGCACCAACTTCCTTTGTTTTCTAGCTGCAACTAGAAGGAGGCTCCAACCCCCTAGTTTATCAGGCTACAACGTGAGGGAAGATCCAACTCCCCAATTCCCTGGCTACAACCAGAAGGAGGCTACAACCCCCTATGTTCTCCAGCTACAACCGAAAGGTGGCTACAACCACATGTCCTTGCCTCATCCAACCGCCCTGATGTATAAGTAGAATGATGGAACCACTGTCACACTATCACTATGAGATATACTACTGTAAACCTGTACCAATCAACCTGTAATCAACCTATACCATAAACAAGTGCATCAACCATGCACCAACATATACCTCAACCTGTAATCAACCTGTACCATAAACAAGTGCATCAACCATTCACCAACCTGTACCTCAATCTGTAATCAACCTATACCATAAAAAAGTTCATCAACCATGCACCAACCTGTACAAAACCTGTACCATGAACAAGTGCATCAACCATGCACCAAACTTGTACAAAACCTGTACCATGAACAAGTGCATTAACCATGCACCAAACCTGTACAAATAACCTATCACAACAACCTGTCCAAATAACCTATCACAATAACCTGTCTCATCAATCTTATCAACCAAATCAGATCTACTCACCAAGATCGGTCACCAAGACAACTCTCAAAGATGTGCATTAACCAAACATAACACAATAACTCATAATCATCACCAAGATCAATAAGTGCTTATAATAATATACCAATACAAGTATGCTACATCATCCATAAACTATGTGTCAACATAAGTACTAACAAGTGACTCAAACCATGTACCAAGTATGTACCAATCATGTATCAACTACTCATCAACTATGACTCATCAAGATGTACCAACATCATCAACTACACACGTCATGTATGTGCCAACTCATCAATTACTTGTCTCAACCATGTACCCAACATGTACCTCAACCAAAAGCCCTCATCAATTTCATCATCCAAATATGATTTGTAACTTTGTAATAGACTTGGTGTATATGATCACATACCTACAAACCTTCCTTAACTTTAACAACAAGAGACTAGCATTTTTATCAAACTTTTCTTTAGTCTCACATGACTAGTTTTGGATTAGTCAACAACCCTAACTTGAAATAATCATAACTATGTACCTGTAATGAATGAAGATCTGAAAACACAATTTTTTTAGCGTGTTTAATGCAATTCCTCCAGGTGTCACTACTTGAAACCTCTTAGAAAAGGAGTTATAGCAAAAATGGAATACCTTGCTGAATTCTGTCTTATTCTAGAGAGAGACCTTGTAGAGCGTGCCCCACAGGGAATATTTGTTGAATCGATATGAAAATGTTACATAGAATACTAAAGAATGTACTCTAACCAAAACATTTTGTCTTACTTAATTTGGATCTGTTGTGAATAAGTTATGATGTTTTTTCCCCGAAACACCTGTTTTAGACTAGTTTTAGGACTAGCCACAAACCCTATTTTACATAGAGTGTAACTCCAAAAATACAATGACCCACAAGATGATTTTTTTACCAAAGATACTTGGATATGTTTCCTCAATGGAATAGCAATTTCATGGTCTGAATCATTCTAGAAAAAAATTTATTGCGAAAATGGTGAGATGGCCTGTAAATAACATACCTTAGAAAGCATCATCAAAATAATTTATCCTCCCTTGAATTCCGACCTTCTTTTCTTCACCTTCCTTCTGAAATTAGGCTTAGATATCCTTTTTTTACCTCAAACACCTATAGAAATTCAATATTCTCAAGTGTGATATAAAATGAGAGAGCCTTGCCTCTTATTTATACTCTCCAAGTAGCTTCCTTAAAAACATCTTCTAGGTCACTTTGCCCACTTTCCTTATTTTAGGTCTAACCCACTTCTAAATTCTCCATTAAATTTATTATTTAAATAATTTATTTTGTATTCACTTTGAATTATAGTACTCTCATAACTTCACTTTATTATTTACCTTCTAAAATCTCTTAAACCACTTTGACTACTTTGACCTTTTGGGGCCTCTAGATGACATATGAGGGTCCTCCAACTTCATAAGGCCATAACTCTCAAACAGTGAGGAGTTATGTGACGTTCCACATACCACCAGAAATGGCATGACATGTACTATCCATATAAAATAGTCTTTCCTTCAAATATATCAAAACTCATACCATTATCCATCAAACAAACTTGGGTCCATTACCCAAACCCGGGATCTCCAACTTCTCATGGCCATAACTCTCTAACCGTGAGGAGTTATGTGACGTTCCACATACCACCAGAAATGGAATGACATGTACTATCCATATAGAATAATTTTACCTTAAAATATATTAAAACTCATACCATTATACATTAAACAACCTTGGGTCCATTACCCAAACCTTTATGCTACCAGAATTCACTACCAGACTTTCTCCAAGGGTTGACATCAATCACTAAGGGTTGAAATCAATCTAAAATATCACTCTCCAATAGTTGACATCAATGACAACCAACAATCCATACTAACTATCCATCAACCTAAGCCAACTGTCTGACAGCTCCACCATAGTGTATGTGTAGGGGAAATATGAGCCCAGGATGAGCCACTCACCAATCCAAAGGCACAAGAGAGAAAGGTGTAACAATAGGATCAAGAGGACCATTTTTGGGTGGGATAAAAGAATTGCGAGACTCATTAACTGCACATGCATTTACCAGATTTAAGACGAAGTCTAAAGAGTAACAAATCATTAGTTATATGTACACTTGCTCAGGACGAGCAAGGATTTGGGTGTGGGGGATATGTTGGGATGCCTCATAGGCCCTTGTAATAGTCATCATATATCATACATTAGACATAATGAATTAAGAAAATATATATGTAATAAAGGGATAAAAGGCATAAAAGCATAAACAAATGATTAGTTGGAGCAAGTACAACCACTCCAACCATTTCTCCTATGTATATATACTCATGAAGATGGAATAGAAAGGTGATTGGTTAACCTTCCCACAAATACTTCTTGAGTATGTGCGTGTGTGTCTTGATGCATTTTTCCTAATGTGCTCTCTCTCCTTGAATGTATCCTCTAATCCCATAGACTACAACAATGTGACATTGCATTGAGAGAAAAAAATCCATGCAATGTATCACACAGAAAAAGTTTTTGTACGATGTATCACATGAGGAAGAAGTTTGGGAGTTTGCAATAAACCTTGGTCCACTTGAATGTGGCATGTGAAGAATATTTTCGAACTCATTTGATATGTTGCATGGATTTTTTTTCCGTGTGATACATCACAACGACGAAAGTTATGAAGACACGACAAAAGGATGAGGCAAAGAGTTTCTTGGAAAGATCCTTTGTTGCGAAGATGAAAGTTTATAAAGATGCGAAATGTCATTACTCAAGTAAAAATATGTGCAATACACATTGTATCGCAAGAAAATAAATTCCATGCGAAACACTCTATATTGTGAGAAAATAAATTTAGTGCGAAATGTTGCAGAGAGACAAACTTTTGGAGGATGTGATGGAAATTTTGTACAAGTTTTTTAAAAGGGAATTTCTAAGGAATTTGAGGGATTTGAAATATCATGAGAAAGGAAATCAAGGAAAGAAAAGCAATGTACATGAAATAATTTAAAGCAAACTAGGAGGGGCCCCATACTATTTTAGCCTCCATGGGTAC
Organism: Picea glauca; assembly: GCA_000966675.3. Classification (NCBI taxonomy): domain Eukaryota; kingdom Viridiplantae; phylum Streptophyta; class Pinopsida; order Pinales; family Pinaceae; genus Picea; species Picea glauca. The sequence goes on along the minus strand of JZKD02S0291119.1, from coordinate 31,691 downwards.
TAAAGTAAAAAATGGTGTGGGGGTTGTTGCTATTTCAATAGAATCATAGTGAAACTCATAAATAAACCCACTTAAATCCGTTTAATTCCCTTAACTAAGAACCAAGACAAAAAAAATTGGCATTCAATACAAGACACCATGAGAGTAGGTCACATGATGGGTATTAATGCATTCAAAGCATTGCAAAGAGTACATGGTGTCATGAGGAAGACAACGATGATAAGAATACAATTATTTAACTCTTAAAAGCTAGAGTGTGGAATCAAGAACTCAAAGTATGCATTATAATTAAACTTGCTTTAACCATACAAGTCCAACCTGACATGTTTTAAGGTTTGGGGTGATGTAGTGAAACATTTCTTGTTTTGTTGACACGGGAAACATGACATATGACTTAGGGGTTATCCTCCACTTAGTAAGTGGGAGGCCATGAGTAAAATTGATTTTGATTCTAAGAATATCATTATTTAACTCTGACATGATAGAGTGTGGAATTAAGAACTCAAAGTGTGCATTATAATTAAACTTGTTTTAACCATACAAGTCCAACCCAACATGTTTTAAGGATTGAGGTGATGTAATGAAACATTTATTGTAACCTAGAAACTAATTTGTTGACATGGAAAATATTGTGTGAGGTAAGACTTAGTAAGCAAGTGGGAGGCCACGAGTAAACTTGATTTCGAGTGAAATCATAGTCATAAGTATGGTTTGTATATATTTTAAGGGATAATCTAACCTTATTAATGTCAAGTATGCTTGTATGGTAACACCTTGAGAGGATATAACCTTAGCAATGCTAAGAACGAAGGATACATTGTGATTACAAGAAATACATTGATGGCTTGAGAGTCAGAAAAAGGTTGGCTTTGTGAGGAGGTCAACTATTTTAAAGTCTCCATAGTATTTATGATTGTGAATGACAATTAATAACATGTCCCACTCTTAATTCTTGTGTATTATGTGATGTGTTTGTGAGAAGATATATGACTTATCTAATGATACTTATTCTCCAGAGAGGGAAGGTCATGTGGAAATTTACCATTATCTAGCAAAACATTTCATAATCAATAGAGAATTTGGTGTGGTGTGCCATTGAAAGTTTAGCTAGCTTAGGAACATAGGTTATGCACTTGGGTTTCTTATATACTTAAGTGTGAGTGGGAAAGAGTATTGAACCTAGAGAGAGTGTAGTGTTAAGTCTACCACAACAATGGTTGTGGATTGTATTTTATCATTATTTGAGTTAGTATGGTGATATTGACAACAAAACACTATAGTGGGTGCTTATGCTTAGTTTCACATTCTTACAAACATTCAAAAGGTTACAAAAAAGGGACCTATGGTGTGAACCTAGAACTTGAGTTTAGAATGATAAGTGAAATATCATGACACCATGTTTTATTGTATTGTGGTGTATGAAGGGGTAAACAAACCAGTTCTATTGACCAACATGATATTGACCCGACTTATGTTCGGTTACACTTCGATTTGTTAAATCAATTTGTGTTCATTAAGAAGGAATGATGGTAGTGAGAGTAAGTGACTAAAATAATTATTATCTACCACCACCTTATGTGAAGATGACCTTTCAGTTAAGTTAAAATTTAAAAGAAGAAATGCATACTCATTGTAATAACTATGATGTTCACTTAAGGGGAATTTCCCTATCACTAAATGGAAACCGATTTACACATATAATTATAAATGATGAGAATGTTCATTCCACTACTAAACTTCTTTCATAGTAAGAGGAAGGAACTTGAAAATTGCTAATGATTCACATGTAAAGGGCCAAAGGCCAGAGTTGGAAAGTATCATGTAGGTATATAGGATATAAAATTGAAATATATGAAGTATAATTGCGAGAAAAAAATACTCTAAAGACAAGTAATTGCTAAGTGTGGAATGGACAGAAGTAGAAAACTTATTCTTGATTTGGAGATGCTTATTAATCTATGTCTAGACATGGTGCTCTTTTAAGCATGTATGCATTTTGTAATATTCTTGTTGGTAGAGAGCATATTGTGCATAAACTATAATGAACAAAATCATATACTCAACATTTACCTTGTCAAGATCTAATCTACATGACTTAGGAAGAAAGTGAATGATTAAGAACAACAACCAAAGAAGTTGTGAAGTGATTGCACTGCATAGTGATTAGTTAGCAATATTTTATCCAATGTTCCTAAGCATGGGAAAATTTTTTCCTCCAATCTTATGAGTGATGGCGTATGCATTGTACAACTCAAGCTAGAGTGATAATTGAAGTCAATGATAATTTTTTATAATTATCGATATATCCATGGTGGGATTGTATGCATGACTTAATAAAACTATACAGATCTCATTATTGTTGGGTTGTTATACTCTTTGCAGTGATAGAAAAATCATCCAACTATCTAATTGAGGTGGATTGATTGGGTGAAGAATTGACCGACAAGTCAAGTCGAGTCGTTCAAATCGAGGTTAAAGTGATTGACAGGAAGTCAAAGGTCAGCCTATAGGAGGTCGAGTGGCAACCAACTAAAGACCGACTGAAGTCGATTGTAACCGAATCCCTAGATTCACAATATTGCAACCAATAATCTGTGTGGATATGCAACCGCTTTTAGGAACCATGATTTATGATTTTGCATGATGTAAAGACTATAAATAAGGCACGTTTTAATTGTATTAGATTGATGAATCCTTTAAGAGGATGTTGTTGGTCATGTAGATGCAAGTTGAATTTTTTGCAGGGTTGTTCTTGTATAAAGCAAGAGAGTATGATGACGATTGTGTCTTAAGTGTAGACCAAGGTTATTCATGTAACTCTTTATTTATTGAATGTATAAGACAACAAGGAGAAATACGCTGAAGGAATGTTGGTTTTCTCAGTTTGGGTTTCTAGGGTAAAATCTTTGTGTACTGTGTGTGATTGCGATTTATTTCTTGTTTAAATCTATCTTCTCTTTCCTAGTTGGTTTAGTGTAGATGTCTATTTCCTAACATGTGGTATCAAATCCTATCTGATTCGTTCTATAATGAGTGGTAAAGTGGATCTTGGATTTGAGCTAAACATAGGTCTAGTGGGAGTCATAATTCATAGATCTTTAAAGTCGTGCTTGTAAGAATAGAAAGCGATTCAAGGATAGAGATCGAAACATTAAATGGCCAAAATTTTGAGCTATGGAAGCTTAAAACTGATCAATATCTCCTTGTAGATCAGGAATAGTGGGAAACTATAAGCCCAGGTACCATTCCGACGGATATGTCGAGGGAAGAATGGGAGAAAATCGAAAGAAGGACAAGGAGTACGATTCAACTTTTTCTTGCAGATTCGGTGTTGATGAATGTCTTAGGAGAAGACTCAACAAGTTGGGAAGCTTGTACAAGTTGAAATACCTGGTAAACAAGATGTGCCTTAGAAATAAACTATATCTTCCGAGGATGAGTAATGGGAATTCAATATTAGAGCAATTGAATACATTCAATACTATAATAAGTCAGTTATTGTCTATGGATATTAAAATCACCGAGGAGGAGAAATGTATGAGCCTATTATGTTCTTTTCTAGACTCATGGGATAACATAGTCGTGGCTATAGGGAGTAATTCGATCACACTAGTGCTAGAAGACGTGGTTGCATCTCTA
>JZKD02S0291119.1:3430-21928 GCA_000966675.3 Picea glauca | reverse complement strand
AGCTTATTTCGTTATTCAATAGAAAACCAGTTTTACTGTATCTCTGTTATTTTCGTGTTAAGCACCTATTAATAATCTGTATTCATTTCGTTCTGCTCATAAAATCCGGATCACTAGTTGAATCAACTCCACATGAGGTATAGTTATGTAAGACTCCTTCACTTTCACATCTTAAAGTATTTGGTTGCGATGCATTTGTGAATGTTCCCAAGGAAAAGAGGAACAAGCTAAACGAGAAGGCAGTCAAGTGTATTTTCATTGGGTACACGGATGGAATGAAAGGATATAAGATCTGAGATCCTGCATCGAGGAAAATAGTGTATAGTTGATATGTGGTCTTTAGGCAAGTTGGTGGAACTTCCAAGTATGAATAGGTTCAAACAGACAAAGAACCAAAGAAGCTGGTGTTTGAATTGAGGAGAAAAGACGATGATTATGATGAGTCAATTGAATTAGATGAAGAGGTGGAACCACTGACTCCAGTTATAAGGAGGTCTGAACAAGTAAGAAAACGTATTGAAATGTATAGTCTACATGATTTATGTTATGCATTTGTGTTATCTTCTACTGATGAGGAACCCAATTCGGTTAGGGAGGAAGTCGACTCAATAAAGGGTAAACTGTTGAAGGATTCCATGGTTGAAGAAATGGAATCCTTGTATAAGAATGATACATGTGATCTGGACGAATTACCTAATGGAAGGAAACCCATTGGTAGAAAGTGGGTGTTCAAGAAAAATATGAATGTAGCAGGTCAATTTGAGAAATTCAAAGCTCGACCGGTAGCGAAAGGATATTCCCAAGTCGAGGGAGTTGACTTTGGTCAGATTTTTTCCCCTATTGCAAAATTAACTTCCATTAGAGTATTAATGTCCCTGGTTGAAAATTTTGATCTTGAAATAGATCAAATTGATGTGAAGACAATGTTCCTACATGGGGATCGGGAAGAAGAAATATATATGAAATAACTTGAAGGATTTGCAGTAAAGGGTAAGAAAGAGCTAGGGTGCAAACTAAAAATATCCCTTTATGGTCTAAATCAATCACTAAGGATGTGGTACCAAAATTTTGACACATACATTCTTATTTTGGGATTTGTGAGAAGAAAATATAATCACGATGTGTATTCCGAGGAAGGAGGGAATTTCATATATGTAGCTTTGTATGTTGACGACATGTCACTGGTAGGAAACATGGATGAAATAAAGGAGGTGAAGAAGTAGCTATCCTTCAAGTTCGACATGAAATATCTTGGTGCAACGAACTTCATTATGGGAATGGAGATCAAGAGAGATTGGGTAGTGAGAAAGATCTAGTTGAATTAGAAGAAGTACATTGAAACAATCTTGACGTGTTTTAACATGTAAGATTGCAAACTAGTCAAGGTTCCAATTCCTATGGGAGAAAAACTAACTGATAAGCAATTTCCAAAGACACGGGAATAAATAGATGACATGGCACACATTCCATGCAAGTGTTGTTGGTAGTCTAATGTATGTGATGGTTTGCACTCAACCGGATATTTCTAATGCAGTGGGAGTATTGATCATATACATGTCGACACCTAGGAAAGAGCAATGGACTATTGTTAAGAGAGTCTTTAGGTATTTGTGTGGAAACAAATATTATGTTATATTCTACCAAGGGAAGCCTGAAGCTAACAATGAAGTAAAGGTACATGGATTTTTCGATGTCGAATGGACTGGAGATATTGATTGACGAAGGTCGACCGATGGATATGTGTTCAAGATGTTCGATGGAGCAATCAACTAGATGAGTAAGTGACAAACGATCGTAGCCTTGTTGACAACAAAATCTTAATACATGGCAACCACTCATGGAAGCGAAGAAGCAATATGGATGCATCGAGTACTGTGTTCAGGAATTAGGTTTGAGCAGAGAGCTATGAAGATAAAATGCAATAGTCAAAACACATTATTTCTGGAAAAGAACCCAATGTACCATTTTAGGATGAAGCATATTGATGTATGATACCATTTTGTAAGAGACATGGTGGAAAACAACAAGGTGTTGTTGCAAAAAAAAACACATTGGAAAACATAGCAGACTCTTTGACCAAGTCTGTGAGTGTTGTGAATTTCTCTCGGTGTAGAGAGGAAATGGGCATTATTTCCCTAGGTCAGTGAATAGATGGTCATGTTCTCCTGTATCATCAAAGAAGACAACAAGTTGGAGAATATTGGGTTTTTATATTCTTTGCAGTGATAGAACAATCATCTGGCTGTCTAGTCGAGGTGGATCGACTGGGTGTAGAATTGACTGACGAGTCAAGTCATGGTTGAAGTGATCGACTGGGAAGTCATAAGTCGAAGTGATTGGAGAGAATTCTAAGGTTAACTGATAGGAGGTATATTGGAAACCGATTGAATACCGACTAGTAGTCGACTGGTAAACTGAATGAAGTCGACTATAACAAAATGTTGAGATTCATGGGATTGCAGCGAATCATCTATGTGGATCTATAACTGTTTTTGGGTGCCATGATTTAGGGTTTTTCATGGTGTAAAGACTATAAATAAGGCACATTGTAATTGTATTAGATTGATGAATCTTTTAAGAGGATGTTGTTGGTCATGTAGATGCAAGCTTAATTGGATACATGGTTGTTCTTGTGTAAAGCAAGAGAGTACGATGTCAATTGTGTCTTAGGTGTAGACTAAGATTAGTCTTGTAACTCTTTATTTATTGAATTCATAAGACAACAAGGGTAAGATGCTTAAGGAATGTTGGTTTTCCCAGTTCGAGTTTCTAGGGTAAAATATCTAAGTACTATGTGTGATTGTCATTTATTTCTTGTTTAATTTTGTCTTCTCTTTTTTGATTGGTTTAGTGTGGATGTATATTTCCTAACAATTATAAGATTCACTTAACTAGAGAACCAATGATGAACTAAGTTTCTAAATGGTGGTCAAACCAACAAGATATACTTTAAATGTGGGGGTCCTATATGAAACTTAGGAATACTAAATCTACAAGAGAAGCGTGTCTTTACATTAATTAAATTGCAAGTGGCAATAAAATGGATTTGAGACGTTGTAAGGTGTTTGTTAAATAGGGATAATCACAATCAATATATTAATACCCTCAACATGTTTTAATCGAGTGAAAGTCCAATAGGACCTATATAACATAGGGTTTGCTATCATGGAAGACATAAAGAAGTTGTGTTGTGATTTTTCCTTATATTGTTAATGACCATAACTTTGGGACAAATTTTCCTAAAGGGTGGATATATGTAACACCCCATATTTTGGCCTTAGGTGGGTATAAATTTGATTTTACTTAGCTTAGTAATTCATTGCTTGGTATCTATTTTCACTCAGTTAGACTGATATAGACATTTGAGATATGCACATATGGACCTATTTATGTATTGCATGGTATTATTTTCATTGTTATAAGTTCATAAGAATGATAGTTATGTGATTTTTTTAAACATGCAAATTAAAATGTGTAATTTTTGTACATGGATAACAGTTCAAAACTATGTTATGAATGTATAACATATGTGAGACATGGTGTAAATAAACATACATTTCTTAATTGAATGTTAATACAAATATCGATTCTCATATGAAATTTGTGATGGATTTGCATGGATATGGGTTATTGGTGAGCTAACCTACATGTTGATGAGCTATGTAATAACCAAATGACTGTAGTGCTAAGATAACCTATATGTTATAGACAATAGGAAGATATTGTAGACTAAAATTTTCACTTGTTATTTATTCTATGATTTCAAATATTGCTATGATTTGTGGTAAGTGTGGTTTTGAAAGGAAACACAACTTTCCCAGAGTGTATGTACAATGGCATGACTCTAAGAACAATAGTTGCACAATTTGGCTCGATATAGGGTGTTGACCCTAGTTTTATCAAGAGAGGTGGAGGTATTACTCACCATGTATCCTCTTAAACCCATAGTTGCGGGAGGACTGTGTTAAACCATGCTCCCATAAACATGCGATGGTGACAACTGGTTGTTTGTTGGGGAAGATAGGGAGTCGACAATTTGACTTACGAGTTACATATGGAGTTAGGTCAATATAATTAATGCTCTAGCATATTGCAACATAGGAAATGATAGGATATGAAAGATGGAAGTATGTTAGGGAGGAAGGATGATTCAAAGTTAGTTGAGAATGTCATTTGGGGATTGTTATCGCACAATTTGTACTTTTTCCAAATCCCCACACAAGTCCTCAAATTCCCGTAACTACATGATAACCCACCATTGTCACCTTAGTAGGAAATCCCCATGTTTTAGGGATGGACGAGGTCCAGCCTAGGGGAGAGGTCCTTGATAACCTCAAGGGATCAGACATGAAGGATGTAGCCAAGTTTGGAGGTCCCTCTCATCGAATACCTATGTCAAAAGGTCTATGCCCGTGAAATTGAGGCAAAGGAATAAATTTGGGTACCTACTTGGAACAAGAACAATTGCAACATATATGTAGTGATTTCCAAGTACCAATATGAAAAAAAACCTCAATAGACAACAGACAACATAGATATATGATGGCTTAAGTAAAACATTGCAGCAAGATGATGATTTATAACATACAATAGTATTTTGTAACAACCACAATAAATTCAACTCAGAATTACAAGAGAATATAATGAAAACTTAGCATTTATCAAGTAGATCATTTAACACTTATCCCAATAAATTTCTAAGTATGTTAGCTAGTAATTAGAGTGAGTTATGCAACAAATTACAACAGTTAGGATGACTGTAGAAAATATTTGCAACAACAACAAGATAATTAGTAAATTAAGTTAAGCTAAGGTTTAAAAATGTTAAGAAAAGCCTTAGAGAGTAAAGTTTGAGAGTTGGTTTGATCAAGTCCTTCACAAGAGAGAGAGAGAGAGTAAACTAGTGCCTTTTGGGGCTATGGAGTCATTTACAACAACAATATAACTTGGAGAAATAATGATGATAATAATATCCTAAGGATGATGAAATGAAGTTTGAGGTGCTAGAACCTTAGGGCCTCAAGCTTCAAGTATCAAAAGATGAATTTTTCTAGAGAACAAGCTCTTTTGGGCTCTAGCGAATTCTTCTAGCAACAAGCTTATAAAACCCACTCCTAAAGTGCTAGCACTTTAGGAGTTTTTCCTAGATGAGGTTTTTTAGCAAATCAATACATGAAATATTCTAGAGAGAAGAAGAAACACCTTATGTTCCTCTCCTAGGGTTTAAAAAAGAAATATAGCTTCAATATGAACAAGTAAAATATACCATAAACATGCCCAAAGGGGTTGGATCCAATGGTGGAAAGCGAGGATTTTTCACCGTTAGGCAAGGTTCAATTATCGCAAGGGCTTTACCTGGAGCCACAGGGACACCTTGAGGTAGTGGTCGAATGTGTGGTTGCACCCAGAGATACCATATTAAATGGTATCGTGACCCATGCAAACATAAGTGGATCAAATCCCACCCCCATGTTCTTCAAATTAAGGTCCCCAAGGTGTAGGACAGTCGGTGACAGAGTGTGTTGTTAAAGTCACTGGTTCGAAACTTGCGGGGACAAAAAATACAACCATGTTAAGGGTTGGTGTGGCTTAGGCCAGGTGCGATCCCTAGGTGATTTTGACGTCTTAAATTCCCCTGAGTCGTGGTTTCTAAAGCCACAGGCTAATCCCGCAAGTCACAGATAAACTAGCAAACAAAAAAAAATATATATATATACCATAAAAATTCAACACATGAAAGAAATTGCATATTTTACTTACTTCACCAAGATAAAATCAAGCACAAACCCTATTTTCAAGAATTCTCGCTAAGAAATGAGCCAAGAAACATCCACAAGTAGTCCTCCAAGCCTAGCACATAAGTAAAAGAGACCAAGTATGCCAAAGAGGGAAATTTTTTTAGTCCTAATCCTCTTGTGTGAGGAAGAGTTGTCCTAAAAATAAAATGTCAAGAGGCTTATTTATATGGAGCCTCTTGACCTAATTTTTCCACTTTAATTGTCAACACAAAATTATAAGAGGATTGGCCCCTTCAATCATCCTTTAATTTTACAAAATTAATTTATTTTGCATAAAGTAAAATCCTAAAGGGTGACGTCATCCCTCTTTAGGGTGATGTTGAGCTCTAAGAAGATGACTTTGAGGCTGGTTAGTGGAACGTTGGGCCTCCAAAGGAAAATAACCATGCCACACATGCCAAAGTATCATGTCATAACCCTCTTCCGCCAAGGTGTCACCATCAAACCCTAGTCCTCTCCATTGTGACGTCATGAGATAGGTGGGTGACGTCTAAGCCTCCAAAGGCTAGCATTCAAGTGGGAAGAGGTGGAAACTTGTTTCCTATCCATGCAAGAGTGCCTCCAAATGAAACGACCTCCTCCTTTAAGGTATAAATGATCATCACAAGGTTTCCCCTTACATGGGGTCTAACATCCATCCTTGGGCTCCAAATCCCTCATGAAGGTCCGAACACAGTCATTTCCTCATGAATACCTATCCACCAGGAAAGGTCTTGCAAAGACAAATAGATGTGCCCTCCAAGGGTCCATAAGTCACAAGAATCATGCCAAGTAAGCCACATATAATAATGGAACCTCCCAAACATGTGCATCAAACCCCCTTTTTCAAACTAAACAAATGCTCAAAGACCTTATACAATTTGTCAAATTTAGGTGTGGAAGGGGTGTCAAGGCATCCTATTGGGTCAGTGAATCCCTAAGTCAAAGGTGTTTCCCAAGGGAAACCTATCTAATTCATGTGTGAGTATGAGGTGGAGTGGGGTAATACTTCTGGGTATGAGGTTTCATGACATACAAGGTATCGTATTGTATCACTTATGGGTTCCTTTGTTGAGGGCTAGTCACATCCTTTTCCTCTTTTTGTTTTTAAAGCATATTTTTCCAAGCTCTTTATTAGCCATTTCTTTTGCATGTGTTTCCAAGTTGAATATAATAAGGGGCACTAAAAGGAAATTCATAGCCCACATATGCTCTACCTTGGTTTGCATGCATTTCCAAGTTGAAGACAATAAGAGGCACTAAAAGGAAATGCATAGTCCACATATGCTCTACCTTGGTTTGCATGATTGATTAGTTAGGTATTTATTTTATGGGTCCCTCATTTTTTGAGAAGAGTTTCATTGTTCTCGGGATCCAAGGGTAATATTTTAATGCATGATGTTTTTTCTAGGGAACCTCCGAGCCTAATGGCCCCTTCTTCCCATGAAATGAGGTACATGCCCTTCTTGGGTTAATAAGCCCCAAAACCCAAAATATGAGGAGATGAAATGGAAGAAGTATGAAAAATGATAAGTATGATAGGGAATGGTATAATGACTCTTCAAGGAACCCCCCAACAACACCCCATTCTCGAGGGTGACCAATGTACTAGGACGTGATGACACCCACCAAGGTTAAATAAGGAAAAAGGTATAATTTCCAAGCAAATGTTCTATAATCAAGAAAGGATTCTTTGCAACATATTCAAATGATTCAATTATTAAAGTGACAATTACCATTAAACCAAAATTATTACCTCACAGAGAAAGACTTGTTGTCTTCTGGGGCTAGACCGGTGTGATGGATGCTACTCTGCTACTGGTGATAACTGATGGTGCAAGTTAAGATAGGAAGGGCCCTACGGGGATTTTCTAGTCAATCTATCTCTAAACACTCTATGTCTGCTACATGTGGACTTTGAGACATGATATCCTTAGTTACTCCTAGGTTTAGGAGGGGTAACAAGGATTAGATGTGCCACTTTTGTTTCCTCACTTGGTTCCTACTATATTTAGAACATTTGTTTTGATTCACTTTTGATATTTTAAGTGTGATGATCAATGATAGATGAATTATTGTAATTTTGTTTGTTAATATTATTGAATGATACATTTACTTGATTTATTGTCCTGCATGTTTTGTTGTGAACATACATAAACTATGCACTAGAGACAATGATTGTTTATCTCTAGTACATGCACAAGCTATGTGTATGCTAGCTACATTTTTTCCATAGAAAATTTCACTTTATATTATTTAAAATATAAATTGTTCCGATACATAGAACCATCACCACCTAGTCCAAAAGGTACATCTAATGGATATCCAAGATCCATTCTATCTCCCCAAACCTCAAAATATGGACTGGCTAATAAAATCCCTCCCAAAAACCCAAAATAAAACTATTCCTTTACAACATACATTGAAAAAGCAAAAATATACTGGATTACATCCCATCACCCCACATAGTTACAAATGCCATCCAGAACCTAGAAAAGATCTATTGAAAAAGGAGGACCCTCATGTTACTCAAAACATTGAAAATAGATAATTTTCCCAGGTTGTTTGTGAAGTGCTTGCTTTGAAAGGTTGTCCGCTTCCGAGTTGTCTTCTCTATAGACATGTTCAAAAGAAATATGTTGAAAAAGTTTTATAAGATCAACCAATATGTCCTTCCAGTATTCCAAGGATATCACCTGTAGGCAGCCTTTATTATGCATCCAATCAATGACAATCATTGAATCTCCCTTCACAATGATATCAATGATAAAGAGCCTAGACGCAAGAGTTAGAAGAGCCCATGCACCCAACAATTCTGCCCGTGTATTAGATCCTGGACCACAATTTAAAATCCACTTAAAGATATAATTGCCTAGTGTCCTGATAATACCTCCAACCCCACTGTTAGATCCAGAGGCTTCAGCTGCCCCATCAAACCAGCCAACAACGTCGTCCACCTCGCCCCTAGTATCTCTTCTCCTCATAACCAGAACTATCACCAAAGAATAAAGAGAATCCACCGCTATGGACACCTAGATAGCCACTCTTTGTGCCGAGGAACTTCTGTCTTCAAAAATAGAAAAGTTACGATCCTTCCAAATATACCAGCATATGAAAACAGGTAAGGTGGATTGTCGAGCCCTTCCTGAAAAACAATTTTTAAAACACTCTGTGATAGTAGATCCAACCCAAGGTCCCGGTAAGTTCCTATACGAATGGATAGTTGCCCAGACTGTGTGCAAAAAATGACACTCCATAAACAGGTGAAAAGTTGATTCCAGACTCTGATTACAAAGGACACACAAACCCAAGCCATTGAAACCATGACGTTGTAGGTTCTCCCACGTGAGAATTTTATTCTCTACCATCAACTAGATGAAAAGTTTGAGTTTTAGTCGACAGTTCCAGGTCCAAGGTTTCCTCTTCCACTCGCTAACCACCAAGCTCTTTTTCCTTCTTTCGGTCGCCTCATAAATGTTTTTTACTGTGATAAAATCAGATGCATTACCTCCCGTCCATCTAAGTTCATCTGGCCGCTTGGAAAGAAGAATCCCATTTTGTATGAGTTCATTTCGAAAAATCGACCACTCACTTGCTAGTCGACCATCTAACTCTAAATCACCACTGGTGAGCCACTTGGTGCATGCTATGCCCGAGCACCAATCACGACTAGCTTGAAAGAGGTAATACACCCCTTTCAGATTTATAGCATTGATTAGATCATCCGATAGGATGGCTTTCAATCCCATACCCAAAATGCAGTCCCTGCCAACCAAAATGGAATTCCCCAAACCTGGGTACCACGCAATCCAGTGCAACAGGATATGCATCGATTTGAGTAAATACTTCCATACTTGTGAACGCCTTGTCATAGGTACAGTAACCATCCTAAGCCACCCCGCAACCAAAATTGATATGATGTACTTTTCTTTTATCACGTGATGCCACAAACCATCTCTCATTAAAACCCTCTACAAGGTGTTGGTTGCCATGGCATAGTTGAAACTAAAAATATCCCTCAATCCCCACCTGCCATACAGTTTAGTCCGAAATAAAAGATGCCAGTTGCAGAGGTGGATACATCTTTTTTTTCTAGAACCAGACCACAGGAAATTAAACATCAATTGACGTAAATTGTTAAGAATCAAAGATGGTATGTTTTCCAAGGCTAGCCAATAGACTGGTTGGCTTTCCAACACATATTTTATAAGTACAAGACGAACTCCGAGAGACAACCGTCGATTGCACCAATGGCTAATACGCTTTTCAAATTTCTCAATGAGCCAATTCTAGTCCTCAGAAGTGTACCTGTCCATCTTTAGAAAGTAACCAAGATACTTAAAACCAGAAGCAAGTTCAAGAAAATTAAAGTGAAAGAATGGCTTATAGGTATCCAGTAGAGAAAGATGTATGTCATAATGAAGAAAGGATGTTTTCTTTGCATTTATCACCAAACCAGATGCCCCACATAAATCATGCAGATTACCTTTAATCTCCAACCATTCTGATAAAGAGGCTTTTGTCGTGATAAGAATATCATCGACAAAAAGAATATGGAGGACTTTGATGAACCTTAACACTTTGATACCTATAATATTACCTCTTGCTTGACTATGTCTTAATGCCAGACTCAAACCTTCCATCACAAGAATGAAAAGCAGGGGAGACAAAGGGCACCTTTGTCTAAGCCCTCTACCACTGTTAAAAAATTCAGTAGGTTCACCATTAATTAAAATTGCATAAGTAGCAGAACTCACACATCCCATGATCCATTTTATTGTTGGTAGCCCAAATCCACATTGCATAAGAACCAGACGAAGATAATCCCAGCTAACACAATCGTAGGCCTTCTTTAAATCGATCTTCAGAATTAAAGCTTGTAGTTTCTTCTCCTGGATACTATGGAGACATGCATGTGCCGTCCTAATGGAATATATAATTTGTCTCCCTTTCAAAAAGCCGAATTTATCCTTTGATAATGCGCGAGACAAAATAGGCCTTATCCTCTTTGCAATAATTTTAGATATAATTTTGTAGCATAAATTGCAAAGTGCTATCGGGCGGAAGTCCCCAAAGGTAGTTGGACCATTGAACTTAGGAATTAGGGCAATAAATTTCAAATTCAAGGATCTCTTCACTTCTCCCGACTGACGGGACTCCTCCACAGCCTCCAACAAATCTTTAGCTACCAAATCAAAATAGTTGAGAAAAAACTCAACAGTCCAACCATCGAGGTTGAGACTCTTGTCCTTTGTGAACCCCTTTAGAAATTCATTGATTTCTTCTGTAGTGCATGGACTCTCAAGAGTGATGACCTCCTCCTCTGTAACAATCCTTGGATATAGACGAACAATAGAAATCTGGTCTTCACAACTATTATGTTTTGTTTCTTTATAAAAGTTGCTAAAATACCTCACCGCTTCGGTATTTATAGCCTCATGTCCCCTATGTACCCAATCCATGTCATCAGTAACCTCCCATAGGTGTTTTTTATTTCTCCTGAAATTGGCAAAGCGGTGAAAGAATTTTGAATTTTTATCACCACACTTGATCCACGTAGCCCTGCTCTTTTGGCGCCAACGCTCCTCATCTGCTAGAAGTAACTTATTCCTTTCCGATTCCACAACTTTAATGCGAGAATCCGGATCAATAGTATTGTTCAGATCACTACTGTTAATGGAAAATTCAACAATCTCCTCTTCGATAGATAAAAGAGCTCGATGCTCATAAGATTTTCTTTTTTTTATCCATTCCTTGACTCGTTGCTTAAGAGACTTTAACTTCATAGTCAATCTATGTTGTGCTCCTACCAAATCTATGTTTTGCTCCTGCCAAAACATAAAGTTCATAATTATTCCAAACTTCCCGAACCAGCATGCCAAAATATACTTCTTTCATCAGAGCTGGATTGAATTTGAAAGGATAAGCAACTGACTTATAACCGTAATCCAGTTGAACAAGATTGAAGCGTGGTCTGAAATATAAGGGTATTCTACCCAGGATCGAAATCTAGTTGAATCAGCTAGAAGAGAATCAGATACACACACCCTATCCAATCTCTTCTGAATACCCTCTGCACCACTGTGACCATTTCACCAGGTAGGCATGACTTATGAAGGCTGAATATCAACCAAGTGATCCTTAGCAAGTAGATTTTTGAAGAATGATGCCAAAGAATCTAGAAACGCCATCATCCCCCATACCTCCGCCCAAGGAAAATTTCACATCCCCTAATAAGATCAAATCAAATTGTGGTAGTAGCCCAGTTGCATCCACCCTCTCCCAGAACTGTCTACGCTCTGAACACGGACCATAAACATTTATAAAGGATAAATTTCTTTTAACTGGGATGAAAGAACCTGTCAATAAAATCCCACCAGCACACAGATAAGGTTTTAGGAAAAAAATATTCGGTTCCCAAGCTACCAAGAGTCCTCCTGACTTCCAAACAAAACTGACTGTGCTATTCATCCATGAAGGGCACAAAGAGTTCATAAAAAACCTTGCCTTTTCTTTTGCCACTAAAGTCTCCTGAAGGAAAATAATACTCGGCTTAGTATCAAGAATTAATCTCTGCATGGAAGGCAAATTAAGGGGGCATCCCACCCCTCTAATGTTCAGGGAGAGGAGGATCATGACTTATCCCTAGCCAGGGCTTTCATGCCTCTAAGCACCCCCAAGTCCAGTGAAGTACCAGGTTGATGATCCACATCCAAAAGAATAGTGCCATGTTTCTTTCTAGCACTGTGCGTTTTGATCGGGGATAATTCTTGCCGCAATCCCCTCGACCACCCTAAAGATTTACACTGACCTCCATCCCCTGATGGCAGGACGGGATACCTATCTTCCAAAGAGGCACCTTCTTGTGCTTCTAAACCCTAGTAGGAGAGTAAAGTTGTAGCATGTAGGGTTGCCTTATTGGTCGAATCCTGGGACGTAGTTGTTTGAACAGTAGGCAATTCCGACACAGGCTGTGTCGAGGCCAAAGGTTCGGACAAGGATAAGTCAGCAAAGGAGGGTGTGGTCAAATCACAAGGCGGGTCTAGAAGGATTTCCGGAAGCGAAGGATTAGTAGTAATAGCTTGGCATTCCAAACTATCCTTGTAGGTCGGGTCCCTCGAAGAAAAACTGTCCCCGGGTTCCACAGGAGGATAGGCATCCGAAAAAGAGTTAACCAATAAGTCCCTTTCCCACAAATAAAGTTTCATAAATAAAGCAGGGAGGTAAGTTTGTAACTTATCTAGAAAGGAGTTTGTGTCCAGATTCAGATCAACGTCCAAGCTACCAGTCTCCCCGTCACCCTGCACATCTTGAGAATCTACAAGCATGTAGTAATTTGTTGTTTCTGTATCTGAGAGATCGTCCAAAGAAGTAGCTCCAAACCTGTGTGTACAATATTTGCGTAGGTGTCCCATCCTCCTACAGTTTAGGCAACAAAAGGGTAGCCCTTGGTAGTCCAGCTTCTGTAGAGATACATGGCCATGCCACTCAATCTCAATGGTGTCCATAAGGCCTACATGCATGTCAAGTTCCACTAAAATACATGCCATGCACTTATCCTTAGACTGTAATCCCAACTCATCCATCTTCAGAAATCTCCCTAAGATATTTCCTATAGCTGACAAAGATTTTTTATTACAGAGGTTGAGTCGGAGCCCTGGTAAGAGTACCCATACATGTCTGTAGCTAAAATAATCTGTAAAAGGATCAAACCCCGTCCTCCAACACTTCATCATTAGGCTGCCCCCTTCGTATTCCCAAAATCCACCTCTAATGAGCTCTGCATCCTCAGGGCACTTGAAAATAAAGCCGAACCATCCACATGGAAGTAATAAATTTTATGGAGCATAGTCGATGATGGGAACCCACATCTTCTACATCCATTCCCCAAGAGAAATGGAATACCTAGACTTATTTGCAATTCTCCTAACAAGAGCACACAGGGATAACCGACATGTTTCTTCTAACCCAACATCCATACCTATCACCAAACGTCTGCGCGATTTCTTTGGTTTCCAAGCTCGGACTGTCCTCTTGTGGATAGAATCCTTAACACACAGAGATTCTCTTGGCGAGCCTATCCCTACCTTATCAAAGAACTTAAACCGGATTTCCTGTTGAGGGACATTTATAGTCAATGTGTCTCTAAGACTGTTCACACCAGTAGGCCCCTTCGCCAGCTTCTCAGAAACACCCGAGGCCGATTGTTTCAAACCAGAATTCTTGCTAACATCAGGAACCAACAACAAAGGGTCGAAAGGTATTCTGGATGCTGATATAGGCTCGGGAGGGTGAACGGATGGATGCAAAATCTTGTTTAATGCTCCACCACCCTTATTTAAGTGACATAACTCATCCACTGTTTTGAATAGATCCTCCTGATCCCATTCCTCCTCGTCGAGAGTGCCCATAATGTCAAAGTCCTTAGGTGCCCGATCCCTGGGTGTTCCTCCAGTCCTCTACTCTACCAAGAACACTGACATAGATAGGACCACCAGGTACCTGATCCCTAGGGTCAAAACGACAAAACAATGTTGTTAAAATACTATTGGTTGACATCCAATCATTCTTTACTACCATCCGTCAGGTGATTAGATAAGTAAAGGCCCGACATTAGGGTAGATCAAATCACTTAGGTAATCAATACTCCAAACCACCTCTAAACCCCCTAAAACCGCCCTCCAAAACTGGTAACAATTAATGGGTAATAAACCCATCACAATCCACCAGAATAGAGTTCATTTGACTAGAGGAAACATAAACCCTAAGAAAAACCAGGAACTAAAAATAACACTCTGCCATTTTAGCTTCAAGAGCTCTATCTGAAAAATGCAACTTGTCACTCTAATTTGAAAACAAGTCCACCCCCCCCTCCAAAGTTAGTTCACTTTCTGATGATCAACTACATATACATACCCAACACATGTACACTAATATAATTACTTGATGTATTAATTACTAAACTATGATATTAACTATTTAATAAATTATTTAATGATTATATAAATTATATTGCATACATAAATATCTAGTAGCATTAAATACCCTCATTGACTTTGATTATTGGTTGATATGATGAATTACATGGGTATGGTGGATTGTCATAAATTTTAGGAAAAAGTACCAAAGTTGCATTTATAAGCTAGCAAGAAAAAAGGACAAGTTTCATTCTATTTTATTTTTATTTTATGCAATTCATTTAGTATTTTAATTTAATTAACTTTTTCCCAAAAATCTAGAAGGGGAGGTTGTTGGCTATTAATGAGGGTGGTTGAGGAGACTTGGAGTGTGTGTATGGAAACTTGATAAATAAAGAGGAGGGAGGAGGTTGAGAGGTTGGAGTTTGTTGAGATATTGAAGTGTTCTTGGAAGAAATATTTTCTTGTGACAATATTCTTACATAATATTGTGCATTGTTGTTTTTGGAGTCTCATGTGTAGAGGGCCAAGAAACCATCTAAGCTCCCAGTTGGCTGGGAGGATAATTTGTTCCACTTTAGGCTAGTGATGAAATAAAGCTTTGGATGCATCTTCCTACTACTTGTTGGACTACACTACAATTGATCAAATTCAAATGGAGGAGGAGGTATTTTCCTTGGTATTTTATCATGTGTTTTTGTTTAAATGTTTAAATCTTAAAGTGAAAGTATTATAACTTCCTACTTCAACTCATCTTGGAAAAGATTGCTTAAATTTAGAAAAAATTTCATTTGAAAAATGTAAATGAATTATGGTTACGTTGTATGTTATTCCATTTAAAGATTAGCAAAATTATATTAAAACAAATCTCTTAAAGCATATGTATTTAAATGGGTAAATATTATTGTGTAGCATCCTTCTCATGGTTGAAAACCTGTGGAGAGGTGCTACAATAGGTCAACACATATACAAGGGAACTTAATCAATTCCAAATTCTCAAGCCTAGTCAATAGAATATCATTATCGAGACATCCAATATGTCTTCTATTTAAGGTGATCAAAGTTCATTGAGTCTCTAAAACATTATGGACTCAATGAAATTTGATCACCTTAAATAGCTAATTAATCAAGAGATGTTGAAAGATGATTTTTCTGATTGGCTAAAATTTGTCATATCATTTTTTTCAATCATAGAGAATATGGCTTGGTCAACTAATAAAAAATAACTTCACAATTTAAAAAAGAAAAAGACAATTTTAGGGAAATATATGAATTAACTAGTATAATTTTTTTTACCTAAATAGGTTAAATAAGAGTTAACTAGTCAAAATTTATAACTCAAGCATATTAAGGGTGAGTTAAACATAGATTATATATTTCAATATGCAACAATAACTTTAAAATCCATCAAAATGTAATTTTATAATTTTTTTTTTTACCTAAATACGTTAAATAAAAGTTAACTAGTCAAAATTTATATTAAGGGTGAGTTAAACATAGATTATATATTTCAATATGCAACAATAACTTTAAAATCCATCAAAATGTAATTCTATAAACCCTTATAATTTTTTTTTTATTGATAAATATTATATCATTAATTGCAACACTATATTGAAACATTCTTCAATGTGGAAAGGAAAATAATATCACGTTATCAAATCGAACATGAAGAGGAGTTGAATTATCTCTCACCAATTGCATTTTTCACATGAAAATAAAATTAATATCAAGTTATCGAATCAAATCAAACATGGAGAGGAATTGAAATATCTTTCATTAATTGCATTTTCACACATTTAATTAATCTAATCACATCACATTATTTGGCATGATGAATCAAAATATCTCTCATTAATTGTATTCTCATGTATTCAATTTATCCAATTGAATTTATGAGTGTTTCATTTAATTCAATTGCAATGAATTATCAACCATCAAATGCATCCCATGTAATTTATTTATTTTTTAAAATAATTTTTACAAGGAATTCGAAGGACTATTTAGTAGGCCAACATTAATGTGAATATTTTTTCCTCCACTCCATGATTAAACTTTGGCATTGGCATGGAAGCTCATCTGATCAACCTTTCACATCGACCATTGTAATCCACCTCTTCCTCATGGACATATACATTTACAAGTAATGGTGATGATACATATTTGACCTATGCAATTGGCGTCTATGGATATTCTTTGTGACTATGACACGATGGAATTATATATAATATGTATTATCGCTGAAGTATTATATATAAAAAAAACATTTTAAAACAATGGAATGCATGTACATTATAATATTTTATATTTAAAGTAATTGCATTTTTTTTTCAATTAGTAAATTCCCTGAAAATATTAGTGTGAAAAAGACCCATTCAATGGATGCCATCATGATATAAAGATTAATGATATTTACTTGATCAAATATGGTCAAATATCATGATGCAGAAATTCAATGCTAAGTCTATTGATACATGAACACCTGACACATTTTTTACATCACTAGTTGTCTACTTTGTGAGCTAATATTTTGTCTTTCATCTTTTGACTCCTTAGTTCATTATTGAGTTCGTTCCAATTTGTTGCAAGGTTTGTTTTTTAATGTTATATTTATAATTACTCGAGAAATAATAATTGAATATTGAAAAAAATAAAATATAGCAACATGATATCTCTTTTTTTAGATGAATACACAATTTAACATATTGTTGATATTACCCTCCACTCCAATTAAGTACCAAATGGGATACCAACAACAATACCCATTAGAGATATCAAGGATACAAATAGAGATACTAACATGATATTGATTAGCGATAATAACATACATATTAATTAGGAATACTAAATGGAGAATAAATCAATTATATAATATTTTTGGTATCCTCACAAAAACTAATATCCTTATATATATATATATATATATTATTATTATGTAAAAATATTTTTTTAATCAACATACAATACAAGAACAAAATACAACAATTTAAGACTTTGTGGAAGATTGAAATTAAGAGTAAACTCTGAATTTCATCCCCACTCCATAGTCTTAATAATCCTATCTTTAGGGAAGCCCCCTTTGATTTGGAGAAGAACCAACTAAAAGAGAGAGGAAGAGTTACTAAGGTGACAATGGGTAGATTTCATAAGTTGCACAAAACTAACACCTTAGTGATTGGGACTTACACTTTGTGGGCATTAGATTTTGTTGTAACACTACCAATAGATTTTCTTCCCATCAATGACTCAACTGGTGCCCAAGCCTAATTTTTATCCAAGGAATCCATTTCCTCAACCACGACCTTCTTCTATAGTTTACTATCTTCTTATCCATGGTCCTTCTTTCCTGAATTGATCTCCCCATGATTGGAGTTCGAGCTTCTTCCTCCTCTGGTTCATCTTCTTTTGACGAGTCAGATTCTTCACCCTCCAACTCAAACTCTATTGTCTCCAGTTCTTCTTCCCTTGGTTGGACTCCATATTTGGAAACAATTTTAATATCTCTAAAGACTACATCCTGACTAGACACATTCTTCTTTGTTAATGAGTTCCAAAATTTGTAACCTTTTATACCATATTTATAACTAATAAAGATATAATTTTCAGCTTTATTATCCAACTTACTCCTATTCTCCTTTGGAACATACACATAAGAATAATAGAAAAAAACTCTAAGATGTTTAAGAGATAGATTCTTACCAATCCATGCCTCATGTAGAGTTTTATTGCCTAGTGTTAATGTAGGTAATTGATTTTATTAGGTAATATGTAATATCCACTACTAAAAAACCATGCTCTAAGCC
>JZKD02S0291108.1:0-20136 GCA_000966675.3 Picea glauca | reverse complement strand
AAACTGCTTTAAATTTGATGTTTTATTATTTATTAATTATGTATTAGTTTACGTATTGTTTTTGTTATGAAAAATATTTTATTATTTTTATAATGTAATATTAGAGAAATGTATAATTAATTTTATATTTAATATAGAGTTAATATAAAATATTAATAAAAAATAATATTTAATTTTCTACTATAAATAAAATATTTCAGTACTATTATTGAACGAAACTCACTCATTGGGTATATATTTTTTCAAGAAACTCACTCATTAGGTATATATTTTTTCAAAATTAAAATAACAGAAATATATTATTGAGTATCTAAAGTTGCTTTAAAAAATCATATGTACAAATAATTGATGAGATCACTTGTTTAAACCTTATATCCCTAGGATTGAGGGTTTACAAATATATTATTTACTGTGTAGAGTTGCTTTGAATCATCTATACATTATCGAAATCATTTACAGTATGACATGTGTCCCTAAAATTTACATTAAGACCGAAAAGAAAATTGAACGCCGTATCTATATGTAAGGTGTTGGCTGTAAGCAGGGAACGATAGTATAAAAACCCCATGCATGTATGCAATTGTGAGTTAGAAAAGAAGCACATGACAAAGAAGATTAGCTCCAGTCGCACAGAGGGGCAGGTGAGTGGTTGTTAAGTGGAAGGAACTGGGATCCTACTGACGGGTATGGCTGTAAGGGGCGTTGCCATTTCGCATGATAGTTTAAGCATCTCTGCGAGGTCCACCGGGTGGTTAGGAGAAGGCAGCCATGTGAAATGATGAACCAATTTAGCCACCCACAGCTGAACAGTCCGCAGGCCGAGAGCCTTGCCCGGGCACACTCGACGACCGGCACCAAAAGGCGCAAGCCGCAGGTCGTTTCCTCGCACATCCACATGTTCTCCGCCTTCCGAGGGGAGAAACCTCTCCGGACGGAATAGATAAGGCCGTTCCCAGATATCTGGGTCGTGGGTAATCGACCACATATTCACCATGGCCGTCGTGCCCGCCGGAACGCACATCCCGTTTGCCATGTGCCAATCCTCCGTGCACAGGCGAGCCCATGATAGGAGAGGCCCCGGCAGATGCATTCTCAGAGACTCCTTCACCACCGCTTGTAGATACGGGAGCTTCTCGATGTCGTCCTCACTTAGGCTTCTGTCGCGGCCCACAACCGCGTCCAGCTCTCCCTGAACTTTGCCTTGCACTTGTGGATTCAGCAACAGCTCTGCCATTGTCCATTCTGTAAGCAAAGCGGTCGTGTCTGTGCCGCGGAATATCATTTCCTGCATCGATGTCCAAAATAAATAAGAGAGGAAAACATTTAACTCTACCACTAAAACTGTAATTTATCAAAAGAATCGTAACGTGCTTAGTTAGGTTACCCATAGAACTGCGATCATATCGTCGTCGTGGAGCTTGTCTTCTCCTTGGAGCGAAAGGAGGACGTCGACAAAGTCCGAGACGGCCGTGTCGTGTCTCTGTCGATGTTCGTCGATAATATCTTTGACAAGCGATCTGACACGTGGGACAAGCCGAGCGCAGCGACTGTGGATTCTGAGTGGGTCAAGAGGTCGTAGCCATGGCAGGTGATCAACCCAGTTGAATGCTCCCAGGAGCTCGAATCCCTCATCCACCATCTCACGGAGATTCTTCTCAGTCTCGGAATCGACGGACCATTGACCGAAAACGCATCCCATTATATTATTAAGCGCCGCTTTCTGGAGGTATTGTCGAAGCTTGATTGCACCACCGTTAATAATAGCCTCGTCCCGTATGTCGGAAAGCATTGTCGTGCAGTCCGCCTGACGGCCGTCTTCGTGCGCCCTAATTCGCCGGGGAGCGAAGAGATGCGTAGCAGAAATTCTTCGCAGGAGTCGCCAATAATCCCCGTTGGGCGCAAATCCCATCGCCCTGCCAAACATCAATTGCTGAGCGGATTGTTTGAGGGGTCGGTCTGCAAAGTGAGGGGAGCTGAGCAAGTCTCTGGCCACCTCAGGATCCGATGTAAGCACGACTGGAGTTGAGCCCAAGCTAAAGGCCATGAGCTTCTTGGCGCCATGAAGGCGAGCCAGACAATCGAGCTTGCGGTGAGCAAGACCGACGCTCATGTCCATGAGGCTTCCAATTATCGGCCATCCTTTGGGGCCAGGAATCGCGATACCTTTCTTTTGTCTTCCAGCCCATGCACAGCCTCCAGGGCGGAACCAAGAGACCATAACAGCACAAACAGCAGCTATAAGCAGTGATATATAAAGAGGCCACTGCCCCCATGCAGAAATATGGTCAGTTGAAAATGATAAATAGTCAGGTACTCCATTCTTCGTAAGAAAAATGGCGTAGAACCACCACCCCTCTGTTGCAGAGGCTCCAGGATTCTCCATTTCCTAAGATATAGAGAAGTAATGATGGAATGAGTGAAAGTATGGCCAGATTCAATGGACGGGGGATGGATGTCCTTTTTATAGCCCGCGAAGCCGGGCAAATTGGTGGGCTAAAAGGCGGCTGCACGTGTAGAGCGCGTCATGAGGATTCGACAGAGGATCCGACACGGTGACGGCGGGCACTGCCTTTGGCATTATCGGGGTCCACGACGAGACATGGAATACCAACTCCCTGGAATGCGCTCCACCTCACCCGAGATGTCGACGCATGGCTCGACGAAATTTATTCTTCCAGGTTGGCAATTCATTTCCACCTCACCTTAGATGTCGACGCATGGCTCGACGAAATTTATTTCCACCTCACCCTAACCCTAGATGTCGACGCATGGCTCCACGAAATTTATTCTTCCAGGTTGGTAATTCATTTCAACATGATTTGTGTAATCAATATTAATATCAATATCAATTGTGTGTGGTAATACTGAGTTGTATGATTGTTTTATGTTTTTGTTTTTTCTAAGAATTATGTAACATAAATCTGTATAAAATCACAATTTTTTGTTATTTAAATTGTATTTCTAATGCATAAATAGATTTAGTTTTTTCAAGTTTTAGAGAAACATTTGAATTATATAAATTTAACCATTCAAATCTGCAAATTCAATAAATATCCCAAACACTCAGATAAATACCTCAAAAAATAAAAAAACATAACACATTTAAACTAATAAAAAAAAACCCAAAAAGTCAAATATCTATGAAAGAGATCTCTAAATATATTTCATGTCCAAAGTTGAGAGGTGAAGGAACAAAGATGGCCAAGTGTTTAACTAACTAAATATTAATACATGGGTAAAGATAAGCGTTAACATTTATTTTAATAGAATCCGATTTGGTATTTTTCATGTTGTTATTTGGTAACAAAGTCAATATATATTATGTTGTACGTTAAAGATTTTTTCTTGCGATATTTACCTGAAATCAGGTGAGAAATTGTTAGATTAGTAAATTTAAGTGATTATTTCTGTAAAATTCAAGTATCTGAGAACTAAATTTATTTCTGCATTTAAAAATGAATTCTGAATAACAAAAAACAGTAATTCTTCTAAATTTATAGAACCGGATGAGTTATTCCCACTATACAGAATAGTGAATTACACCTCTAGGCGTTCACCTTTGACTCTCTCAGTTATTTCCCATAAACAGAGTTCAATGCATCGCTAGTAAAACAACGTCAAAGCATCGTCACTCATTGATAAACCCTAAACCTTTGGTGGGGTTATATTCTCCTCGATGTGTGGAGTTCTGAAAGTGCAATAACCATGCTGTATGAGTTACAACGACATTAAGGTTGAGCGTTTCATTCGGTGACGGCTCATAAGCATTGAAATGATTTTTTTTTTCTATTTTCTACGGTTTAAGGTGTATTGTTTTTGTTTCTCTTTTTTTTCTATGGTTTATGACGCATGATTTTTGTTTTCTATTTGACGTTTAGGGTTATCATGGGGTCCTACTATATGATAGATTTTTTATTTTTTTCTCTTTTGTTTTTTTTTTTTGGGTGAGACATTTTGGTGACATAATTTAAGTTATCTTCTCGCTAATTGTTTTGTAATGTTGTTAATTGTTTTTTAATGTCATGCATGAGTTGGAGTTTTAGTATTTCGTTTTTTATTTCAAAATTGGTTATAATTTTTTTAAGTGTTTTTTTATCAAAATTTCCGGTGCACACTTTAAACTACTACGTTAGATAATTACTATTTTATTACGCCGAAAGGCGTACACCTATTGATAATGGGCATAATTAATGATCTTTTAACTTTATTTAACCTTAAACCCTAATCTGATGGCTATGCATTGAAGATGCTGGCATATTCCTAGTCGTCCTCCAAAATCAATGGGTCAGATTTATTGTTCATAACTTTCTTGCATTTATCAAGACATCCGTTAACATGTTTACTTTTTAACATTTACCTAATCACATTAAAAAATTACTGTAAGGATTTGTAATTGCCACGTTTAAATGATTAAATAGGATTAAACCGTGCAACCAAACATTTCATATTACCACAAACAGATTACAAATAACAACAGACGTTTTATAGCATGTGTTCTCACCCAACCTTTCAGCATTCTCAGCCGCGAGTTAGCGGTTGTGCTAGTTTAGATACGTTAGATAACTACTACTTTATTTATTTATCTAGATACGACAATTTTTGTTCATGGTTTGCAATTTCATATGATACGTCCGCATGTTTTTTGACAAGTGATTTATGGTAAGGTTTTATCCATCACAGTACGTCACAGTATAGAAGGTGAAAACATACATGTTGATTTTTCAAAAGAGAATAACACGTGCACTATCAATGCAACAATTGGTTGTGCCACTCAACTACTGCACCGTTCCCAAACGTATTTATGTTTACTCCATCCTCAGAAAAAATGCTCAAGAACTATCTTTACCTCGAAAATCCATCAACACCGTTGCTTCTATCAGAAACCAAAACCTAACTTTTGAGTGTGAAGTCTAACATTCTAGACCCTCATAGTCAAATCTTCAAAAATTTTGATCTATAAACTATCGCAGTTATTTCACTAGAAGAGTTTGTCATAATAGATCTTATACTATTCTGAAATCTTATTACTAGATTATTGCTCATATTTATAAAAATAATTGAATACGAAAATGCAAGAAATGAGCAAAATAACACACCATCCACACACAAATGAATACAAGATATACCTCGGAAGCCAAATATGGGAGAAAACATAGCTAGAAGTTGATGTCTATGCTCTCCTCTCTTTTCTCTAGTTATTGAAATGCATATACAAAGAAAGAGGCATTCACTATGAAGTTTCCTTTGACACCGTGGCCTGTATGGCGTCTATATAATCTCTCCTCCTTTATTATTCTCTCAAAATTCCACTCCTAGATGCTCTCCTCAACTATGGATCAAATGAAATGCTAAAGAATGGAATCATTTCTTCTCCTTGATGACTGGTATTTAACATAGCCCAACAATCATCTAGGGTTAGGGTTTTGACTTCCTCAACCCTCAATTAGTGATAAGGTTTGAACCCTCTAGAATCTTCTTGAAAGTCCACACATGACTTGCCCCACACATTTGAGTAATGGAGGTTGATGTGACATTCACTTGTTGGAATACTGAGAGGGGGGTGAATCAATATTACACAATAATTTTTACCGCAACTTCCTTTTAATCAGAATTTCTTATTTACCAAAAGTCAATAATGAACATTTAACTCATACAATATACAATACACAAAAATTTACTATGGAAATCCAAAATGGGATAAAACCACAAAACGTTATTTATAAAAAAGTGTAAGCACCAACATACAACAGACACCAATCTACAATAATCTTTGCAGACACCAACCTACAAACATGCATCAACCTGTAAATAAAAGAGGACACCGGTCCTCTATAGGGACCAACCTACACACTAGGCACCAACATGTACATGAAAGAGGACACTAATCCTCTATAGGAACCAACCTACAAACCAAGCACCAACCTAGATGATCTAAATTTATTTTAAAGATAAGTCTTCTTGAAATTGACCTTAAGCCATATCAAATCGCTTCACAGAATATTCAGTCCTCTTTTCTTATCCATGAGGTTCATGAGATATGAACTCTGCACTTCTCACTTGCAATTTTAGACCCCTTTAATTCCACACACCATGACACTTAGCTTGATTAGGGAATTGTCATTTATAGTGATTACTTCCTTAATAATTTATCCATGTACATATCATTTTTGGTCGACCCGATTCCAACGATTCTCTTTTAGGTCGAGCTTTAAATCCTTCCATGGAAACCGATATTCTAACTTCCTTCTGTCATACACCATTTCCACATATAAGCCTTAATGCTCAAGATTTGTTTGATAATTTCTTTGTTTAAATGATCCAAGTGGATATCGGTGTCCACCCACCTATTCCAATTGGCTCAAAACAGTCTTATGGCAATTTGCTATTTTTAGCAGTTTTTTGGTTCCTAAACTTCTGGGGCCATTTTGAGGTCCTAAATGATTTTTTTGGGGATAGAGCACCTCAATGAAAGTTGAAGGCTCCGATTGAGCCCCCAAAATGAATTTCATCGATGATAAATTTCCAATAAATGAGCTACCATGCACCCCAAATGGAGATCGCATGCCAAAGTTATGTTGTCGATAAGTTGATAACCAAACTACCCAAAATGGGGTCCACAAAACTATTGGCCTTTCATCTTCTGGGTTATGGCTTTGGATTTTATTTATGTTAAAAGGGCCTTTAGAGCCTCATTGTAATCATATTCTCATGAATGCGAGTAGCCATCACATATCTTCTCGAAATAAGCTGGCACCATTCTAGCGAGTCTTTCACTCTGTATTTTTATAGTCTTGTACATTTCACTCATTAATAGAAATTGTATATTACTATATATTTATGTTTATGGTTATATCTCTGATAAATATATATTATATTATTGTATATCTAATATATCTATGTACATTTATTTATTATATCTCTGCTCTCATTTCGTGCCGAAAATAATCTGGACCAGTGGTATCAGAGTAGGTTGTTCTTGATCATTTTTTCAATGCATTTCCTCGACAAGGTTTGTGTATAGAAAGTTGGGTCTTGAGCTTGTATCTCTTGAGGAAAATCTCTCTCACACGCCCAAGAAAACATCCATGGTGGAAGAAAATAAAAATGGCAAAGAAGACGATTATATTAATCTGTTGCTTGAGCAAGCTCTCACGTGACATAGAGACAAAATGATGGAGAATTCTTCCCACATGATTCAATTCCTGTCGATAACAACCGGTGCGTATTCATAAAGAGTCCACTTTGGAGGCGCCTCTCCTTTCAAGGTACAAGTTAATTTTTCTATTCTCGTATTTGAAGGACAGATAAATGCAAATGCCCTAAAAAAATGGCTAAATCTGCTAGAAGGTTGTTTCTTCGATCATAATTTATCTGATAGGGAAAATATCACCTTTGCACTCCTTAAGGCCCTCCCCCATGTCAAACATTGTTGGGAAAATTACTGGGAGAAAAGTTCCATAGAGGAATCTATAATCTATGGGGCAAAGCCCACCTAGGATTTTTTTGTGGATGCGGTCAAGGAACAATATTACCTTCTTCGAAACTATGACGAACAATACATGAGATAAACCACACTATGGCAAGAGAGGGGTCAAGCAATGCCGGAGTTCACCAATACCTTCCATACCTTGCACACCAAGTTGGGTATCAAAGACTCCGAGTGACATTTGGTTCTAAAATACCGTGGGGATCTACACATATACATCCAAACTTAAATGGATTTTCTAGACATATCATCACTAGTTGTTTCTTATCGATATGCTATCAAAATAGAGGAAAAATTTAAGCACCAGAACAAACAGGAGTTTGGGTTTGCAAATCTGCAACAAACAAAGCATGATAAAGATGGCCCTAACAAACATCCTTCCAACAACCAGTCCAAGACACAAGAAAAGAAGAGTAATGAAAATATGAAGAAGGACACTAGAAAATGGTGTGATTTCCACAAAATCCCCTGGCACAAACCGATGAATGTCGCTAAAAAAAGTCATTGGTGGATGATATCATAGACAAGGAGCCGAACCCAAATTCACAATCTAATTCAAAAATTACTGGTAGAAGGTAGATCATTGACATAGACCCCACTACTACTGTCGCAACCGCAATAATTCGACCAGAAGAACTATTCGATCCTAAAGAGGGGGAGCGTCTCTTTCATTCATAGATGTGGGTGAAGGGGACCCTATTGCATTTCATTGTTGATAGCAGAAGTCAAAAGAACCTAATCTCAACAAAGGTCATCAAACAATTGGGATTGTCGATAACACCACACCCGTAGCCATACAAGATCGAGTGGCTTCGCCAAGGATGAGATATTTGTGTCAAACAAAAATGTCGATTTTCATATGGCATACAACCCTTCAAGGATGAGGTATTATGTGATGTTTCCCCGTTGGATGTCTGTGATGTTTTGTTAGGCCAACCATATATGTGGAAGTTCCATGCTATTTATCAGTCTCAACTCCGTAGTGTCATTGTTACTCTGGGGGTCATCTCTACATGATACCAAAGGTATTTTCGACTAATGTCCTACCTAAATAGTGCCGCAAGGTGGTATCTAATACTACAAAATTGAGATTCTTCACAGTTTGTTAAAAAGGTGAAAATAACACCGCAACCACTGCAACCTCAGTCCAAGCACCTTCTGTCTAGTAGAAGCAGGTCAACAAGATTGAAGCAAAGTGAAAGGATTACTTCTACACACAATCATCTCATGTAGACAGACTGGTTAAAAAGGTCCAACCCTTCCAGCAAGAGGTTCGTGACAACCTTCAACAAGCTAAGCAGTGCAACGTCTCCAACAAGGAAAGCAACTCATCAAGATGCATATTTAGTAAAATATTTTCCCTCTCCCCTAGGCACTCAATGCAATGGAGATCATTGCTTCATAAGGAGGGAGGATTGATCAAGGTGGATATCAGTGGCCACCCACCTATTCCAACTAGATCAAAACAATCTTCTAGCAATTTACTATTTTTAGTTGTTTTTCGATTCCTAAACATCCAGGGCCATTTTGAGGGCCTAAATGATTTTTTTTTGGGATCAATCACCTCAATGATATCAAAACACTTTGATTGATCCCCCAAAATTAATCTCCTTGAAGATACCTTTCCAACAAGCTATCATCTACCCCAAATGGAGATCGCATGCCAAAGTTACGCCCTCAAGAAGTTGATGCACCAAACTACCCAAAACGGGGTCCAAAAAACTATTGGCTTTTCATCTTCCGACGTTAGGGTTTGGGATTTTATTTATGTTAAAAATTCCTTTAAAACCTCATCGAATCATATTCTTGTGAATTCGAATATCCGTCACATCTCTTCTATGAGATAAGCTTCCACCATTCTAGCGAGTCTTTCATTCTACATTTTTATAGTCTTGTACATTTCGCTCATTAATAGAAATTGTGTATTACTATATCTATGTGTTTATGGATATATCTTTGAAAAATATATATTATATTATTGGATATCTCTGTACATTTATTTATTATATCTCCGGTCTCATTTAGTTCTGAAAATAATCCGAATCATTAAATATTGTCTGTTAGTCTGAGATCACATTTATCGAGACAATCTGGGTTCCTATAGAACCCCCGAGACCTCAACACTCATCCATCATCCGATTAGGGTTTCCATTTAATTTCCACCATCGATCTATGGTCATATCTATCGGGACCATCATGATTTTTGGACCCTTGGGGCCTTACCACTTAAAAACCGCCAGTTTTGGATCTTCATTCAATCTCCATCGTTGATTTGTGATAATGTTATTGGTACTACAGTGAGTCTGAAACACTCAACATTACCTCAATTGTTGGATCGTTGATCAATTATTTTTGTTAGTTCTTAGAGTCCTTCTTTTCAGAGTTCTCTCATCAAATTCACTACAACCATGTCCTCTTGGATGGATGGTTGAGATTTACTAGTTGCCCATATTTATAGCTCACCAACATTGTGTTAAAGATCGTGGTCAAGAATGGAGAGTAGTTCAAGAATAGAGATAGAAAAATTCAATGGCCAAAATTTTGAGCTTTGGAAGCTTAAAATGGAATATCTTCTTGTATATTGAGAACAATGGAAAATGATTTGTCTAGGTACCCAACCGACAGGCATGTCGAAGAAAGAATGGGAGAAACTTGAAAGAAGAGAAAGAAATATGATTCAAATTTGTCTTGCATATTCGGTGTTGTTGAATGTCTAAGGTGAATATTTGACCAAGAAACTGTGAGACAAGTTGAGAAGCTTATACCAGTCAAAATATTTGGTTAATAAGTTGTTTCTCATAAAGAAACTATATATTGTGAGAATCAATGATGGAAGTTTGGTGACCGAGCATTTAAATGCGTTTAATATCGTGTTAAACCAGTTATCGTCTGTGGATATTAAAATCATTGAGCAGGAGAAGTGTATAAGCCCATTATGTTATTTTCCAAACTTATTGGATAGATTAGTCTTGGCTATTGGGAGTAATACAACCACACTAGTGCTGGAGGATGTGGTTGCTTCTATGTTATAGGAAGAAATGAGAAGAAATAACATGGAAGGACTGACCAAAGATGCTCTAGTAGTGTGAGGTCGAGTGATAGATAGAGATAAAGGAAAATTCTCAGGTATAAAGTTCAGGTCGAAGGGTATATCTAAATCTTCGATTTAGTCGGTGTGGAAATGGTGGAAATGTGATAAATCTAGGCATTATAAAAAGGACTGTAAGTCGAAGGAAACATAAGTCAGTGTTGGATCCGACGAGAAGCAGTCGATTGAGAGGAAGATGACCTCAGATAAGGGAGGTGATGTGTACCTGGAGTCAAACAATACACAATGGGATCAAGATGTTTGGTTGATCGAATCAAAAGAATCATATCATATGACACCACATAAATAATGGTTCTGTCAATATGAATGATATGATGGGGGTGATATGTTCTTGGGGGATGACTCAACAACCAAAATTGTTAGACAAGGAAGAGTTCGACTGATACTGTAGGATGGGAGGAAAAGAACATTTCCAGGTGTGCTACACATTCTGGGTTTGGAAAGAAACCTGATATCTGTTAGGAAGATGAGTGATGCAGGTGTGCATACTTTGTTTTAGAAGGATTCGTGCAAGATGGTCATAGGTACGATGGTCTTAATGAAAGGAGTTCAGATTGGTACCCTATACAATTTGTTAGGGAATTTCAAATCGACTTGATGCAACGACATTGTTTCTCATGAAATCGACTCGACTATGATGCAAATAGAATCGATGTTGACTCAACTCGACTTGACTCAAGCTAATTCGGTTCAAACCGACTCGACAAGACATGATAAAATCGAACCGACTAGGATATGGCATGAGAGGATGGGATACATTGGAGAAAAAGGACTTTGAGATATGCACAACAAAGGTATGGTTGAAGGGTTTCCTGAATGTGGTTTAGAGGTCAAATTTTGTGAAAAATTCATATATGGAAAACAAAGTCGGGTGAGGTTCTAATTTGGAGTGACAAGGGCATGTGGGATTCTAGAACTAGTTCATAGTGATGTGTTTGGCCCAGTTACAATGCCTTCACTTGATGGATCCCTATATTATGTCTCCTTCATAGATTGTTTTTCCAAGAAGACATGGATATATTTTTTGAGGAATAAATCAAAGGTTTTCGAGAGATTTAAGGAGTTTAAATGTCTTGTGCAAAACCAGACAAAGAAAAGTATTAAAGTGTTGAGAACTAAAATGGTGGTGAATTATGTGGAAAATAATTTGATCAGTTCTGTAAGAAGTATGGCATAGCATGCAAAAATACCACACCATATACCCCACCAAAAAAATGGAATTTTTGATAGAATGCACAAAATGTTGATGGATAAGGCAAGGAGCATGCTTAGTGGTGCTAGGATCACATAAGAATTCTGGAAGAAGGTAGTCAACACTACAAGATATCTGGTGAATATGTCTCCTTCGTTAGTGCTAGTTGACACAACTCCACATGAGGTATGGTCGATTAAGAATCCTTTAGTTGCACATATCAAAGTATTTTTTTGTGATGCATTTGTGCATATTCCCAGGGAAAAGAGGAGCAAGCTGAAAAGAAGGAATTCAAATGTATTTTCATTGGATATAAATAAGGAATGAAAGGATATAATCTCTGGGATCCTGCATCAAGGAGAATAGTGTACAATCGAGATGTGGTCTTCAGAGAAGTCAGAGGTAAGTTTGATCCTGAAGAATTTGTTTAGACCAAGAATAATCCTGAGAAGGTGTGGTTTGAACTGAGGAACAAAGAAGATGATACAGATGAGTCGACTGAATCTAAGGAAGAGGTGGAAAAACATACTCCGGTGGTAAGGAGGTTAGAAACATTAAGAAAACGAGTTGAAAGGTATAGTCCACCTGACTTCCATTCCATATTCGTGCTAAATGTCATTGACGGTGAGACCAAGTCGATCGGTGAGGAAGTCGAATCAACATAGGCTAAACTCTAGAAGGAATCCATGTTTGATGAGATGTATTCCTTGCACAATAATGAGACATGGGATTTAGTCAAGTCACCTAGTGGAAGAAATACCATCGGTAACAAATGGGTATTCAAGAAGAAGATGAATGTCATAGGACAAGTCGCAAATTTCAATTATCTGAATTTATGAGCAGAACGAAATGAAAACACAAAATTATAATATTAACATAGATGAACAATGAATAATAATAGAGATATAGTAAAACTTGACTTCTATTAAATAAAAAATATGTTGAAATTGTAAAATGCATATTGAAAACAAGCTTGCTGGAATGGTGGCATATTATCTTTGAGAAGAGATGTGACGAATACGCTCATTCTCAATGAGATGAGTACAATGAGGCTCTAAAGGATTTTTTACAATAAAAATGAATGCCAAAACCCTAGACATAAAAAAACCTAACCCTAGGAGATAAAGCGCCGAAATTCGTGTTGGCCCTATTGGGTTAAGTTAGTACATCAACTTCCAGGGCTTGTAAAGTTTACATACGATCTATGTTTAGTGTGAACAATAGCTTGTTGGAAATGTATTGATGAGGACATTCATTTAATAGGATCAATCAGAGCCTTCAATTATCATTGAGGTGCCCGATCGTGAAAAAATGTCTTTTAGGCCCTGAAAATGGCCCCGAAAGTTTGGAACCCGAAAAACTGCTAAAAATAGTAAGTTGCCAAAAAAATGTTTTGAGCCAGTTGAAACAGGTGACTAGCCACCGAGATCCTCCTGGATAAATCCTCCCCTCATAGGAAGTAATGGTCTCCATTTAATTGAGTTCCCTGTCAGATGAGGAAATTTCTACTAGATCTGGCCCTAAGTGAGCTACTTTCCTTGGTGCAGGAGTTGCTATGCTTTGACAACCCGATAAAGCTTGATCCTATGTTGGTGAGTGCACTTGACATGTATGTCCACGATATGATCATTTGATTCCTATTCCATGCAGTCAGGGTTGAGTTCTGTTGGTGCCAACTGTTCTTCTATCTCTGAGGTGTCTAATAATGGTGGAAAATAGGGTCGAAGTAAGTCCACATTAAACATTGGGTGTAAGCCAAGGAAGGGGAGAATATTGAGATCAAAATAATTGTCACACACAACCTTGGTGATCATGTAAGGTCCATAACGAAGTGGACAAAGCTTCTGGTGAGGCCCTATAAGTCGTTCTTTCTGCAAGTGCAAGCAAACTTTGTCTCCCATCTAAAATTGTTGTGGCACGTGGTCTTGATCATGGCGTTGATTATACTTGGAATTGGACTTCTGTAAAATATCTTGAACTTGTTGATGGATGTGCTGGATCCACTCAATGAACTAGGTGGATTTTTCAACTTCAGTTGCAACATGCAATGAGTCGGCCTGGGTGGTCGTAAGGGGTAATGCAACATCCATGTGACCCAATGGTTGAAATCACAACCCCACCTAAAAGGGGTTGTGGTTGGTTGAGCTATGTTTGGCTCTATTGTAGATGTGATGAACATAGGGAAGACTCTCATCCCATGTGTAGGGGTGCTTGGGATTTTACATGTGAAGTATGTGCATGATCATTCGATTGACGACCTCGGTTTGGCCATCCGTTTGAGGGTGGAAGGTAATGGATTTGGTGAGCTTGGTGTCTAGCAGTGACCAGAGGCTCAACCAAAAGGTTTTGAGGAACTGACTGTCCCAATTTGAGATAGGTTTGTGGGATCCCAAAGTGTACCCACACTCGTTCAAAGAAGATCTTGGAAGTGGCCTCCCCTGCGATTCTCTTCTTGCAGGCAGACAAAATTGCCATCTTGGAAAAGCAATCAACAACCACAAAAAACACAGTCATATCTTCGCTTGGTAGACATAAGGCTCGATATGTAGTCCATTGATATGGATTCCCAGGGTCTGTCAGGAGTAGGCATAGGAGTGTACAATCCTTGTTTCTTACTGGCTAGTTTGGAAATAACGTGAACAATGCAAGACCAGATATAGTTGTTGACATCCTGTTGAAGTTTTGACCAGTAGAAATGTCGCTACATCATTTCCACCGTCTTTTCCATGCCGAAGTGTCCTACCACCTGACTTTAGTGGGATTCCCAAATAATCTTTGATCAGTTTGATGGAACGTAGAGATGGCCCAGATGGCACAACGACCCATCCTAAAGATGGAAATTAGTGACAAATTTGTTTGTGCCCAACATCTGGTAGGTGTTAGCAAAGTCAGGATTTGTCTCATAGAGGTGGGGCCATCCAGAGCTCTCTTGACTGCAAGATTCTAATACCATGGTGAGTTCCATGACTGGAGGATGGATAAGGAAATCAACGAATTGGTTGGTACTTCCTATTTTATACTTGATGTTGAGGTGGAACTATTGCAAATATGTGAACCACTTCTTATGAAAAACATTCTACAATTTTCCTTGTGTCTGCATGAACTGCAATGACTTATGATCAATGTGGATGAACATATCCTTCCCAAGAATGTAATGCCTCCACTGGTGGTCGGTTGCACAATAGAGTACATTTATTTTTTGTAAGTAGGGTACTTATGGACAACATATTACAGTGTCTCACTATGATAGGCCACAGGGTGGCCATGCTGAGTGAGGACTGTGCCCACAACATAGTCTGAAGCATATGTCTCGATCTCAAAGGGTTTTTGCAGGTCAGGTAATGAAAGCACTGGGGTTGAGCACAAGCACTGCTTAAGATCATCAAATTCTTTCTATTGGGTCAGGCCCCACCAAATTTGGCCTTACCACCAACCCTAGTTACTTGGTTTAGGTCCCGTGCAATATGGGAGAATCCCAACATGAACCTATGATAGAAATTGGCAAGGCCTAAGAATCTTCGAAGATGATTGAGTGTGGTTGGGGCTGGTGAGTCATGGATGACTGGGATATTGGTTGGATCCACATGCACACCATGCGCATCAACAATGTATCCTAGGTATTGGAACTTGTCCATGTTGAAGGAACATTTTTCCAAGTTGGCATGTAGCTTATGCTGCCACCAAGTATGCAAAATCTGTTGAATATGTTGTAAGTGTTATGCCCAAGTCTTGTTGCTGATGAGGATGTCATCTAGATACACCACTACAAAAGAGTTAGTGAAATCCCAGAAGATATCGTTCATCATCCTTATGAAAGTTGTTGGCACATTTTTCAAATCAAAGGACATGAAAAACCATTCAAAAAGGCCTTCTTTTGACTTGAAGGAAATCTTCCATACATTTGTCTTCTCTATTGGGACCTAATGGTAGCCATAATTCATATCAGTCTTATTGAAGCATTTTCCCCCCTTGAGTTGCTCAAGGAGATCGACGATTCAGGGAATCAGGTACCGATTCCTGGTTGTGATTTTGTTTAGGCCACGGTAATCAAAGAAGAGTCACGAGGTCTCGTATCTCTTCTACACCAACACTATTGGGCTTCCACAAGGTGATGAGTTGTGTCGGATGTGCCCCATGGGGAGTATTTCTTGGATCTGATGCTAGATCTCCTCATTTTCTAATAGAGAGCGACCATATACTTTCCGATTGGGTAGCGGTGTGTCGGGGGTCACATTGATATAATGCTTGAACTAATAGTGCATAGGTACCGTAGTAGGTGATGAGAAGATGTATTTGTATTATTACACGACCTTATCCACTTGCTTTTGCTGCGTGGAGAGGTCGACCATGGAGGCCATGGATGTGGCTACAAATTTTCACTCACTCTGAGAGTGAATCATGAAGAAGAAAAAAATTATCAATATGGGAACTAACCTTCCTACATTACTTGGAAAAGATCAAGGAAATAACACTAGGTGGGACTACATCGAGTATCCTGTACAATTTTTTGTTCAAAGTAATAATAACACTTCAAGGCCTAGACTCATATATAGCATGAAATTTCCATAAATAAGGTTGGCACAAAAGAACATCACAAACTTCAAGGGAGGCAACATCACATAATACCTGATCTTTGAATGGCTTGATGCCATATGACAGTTGACACTGTTGGCTGACGCAAAGATCTCTTCCTTGGTGGAGCCATCCAATGGTGTAGGTATGCGGGTGCAATGTTTTCCGCAAGGATATCCACTTGACAACCTCTACTGAGATGAGGTTCTTCTAGCTACTGCTATAAAAAATGAAGTACAATAGAATGCTTTTCACCCACATCTGTGAATGAAAGAGGTGCTCACCTTCCTCTGGCTCATTAGGTTCACCAGGATGGATCTTGGTGGTAGAAATGGTGGCACTGGGTTTCATGTCAATGATTTGTCTCCCCTTTCTTGGTTCTAATTCAGAGTCAAAACCTGCATCTGATTCATAGGATTTTACCTTAGCCACCAATGACTGCTTTGAGCATAAATCAACAATGTTATTCCAAGAGATCTTATGTAATTCACACCACTTCCTTGTATCCTTCTTTGTCTTTCCATTGTCCTTATTTTCCTGCGGCTTGGACTAGTTTTCTTGAGATTTCCCATCTTTTATATGTCCTTTTTTCTGCAGATTGGGGCTACCCTAGCCTTTCTTATGCTATGAGGGGTTCCCAGACTAAAACTGTCACATCTTTTGTTTAAGCTTCCGCTTGATTTTGATGGCATATCGATAGGTTGCACCCAAGGATGAGATGTCCAAAAATTCCATTTATGTATGGATGTATCTATGTAGACCAACATGATACTTTAGAACCATATGTCACTCAGAATATTTGATACCCAGCTTGGTGCACAAGGTATGGAATACATTGGTGAAATATGACACTTTTTGGTCTCTTTCCTTCCGTAGTGTGGTCCATCTTGTATACAAGTTGTCATAACTTCCAACATGGTAGTATTGTTCCTTAATAACATCCCTAAAGGTACCCCAAGTGGGTGCAACTACAAATAATGTGGATCCATTTATTTCATTTTTCTCAGAGAAAATCTCCCACCAATCTTTGACATGGGGGATGGCCTTGAGGAGCGCAAATGTAATTATTTTCTCTACCAAAAAATTTGTTGACAAAAAATACCCTTCTAAAAGGTTTAACCATTTATCTACGACATCCACATCTATTTTCCCTTCAAATATAGGAATATAAAAATTAATTTGTACTTTGAAGGGGGTGACTCCTCTGCTTAAGCTAGATGTATCACTTATTGGCTGCTATTGAAGGATTTGTGCAAAGTTATCCATCATCGTGTTCCTCTATCGCTCGAGGGCTTCCTCGAGAAACATTTTTAAAGGATCTCCTATCCAGACATATTTTTTTTCTCCCTCCATGGATGGTTTCTTTGGAATGCGATAGAATTTCTCCTCAAGAGAAACAAGCTCAAGACCCAACTCTTTATACCTTGACCGCGGAAGAGACATGCACTAAAAATGACAAGGAGCAGACCACTCTGATACCACTGATCCAGATTTATGAGCGAAACAAAATTAAAAAACAAAACCATAAAAATTAACATAGAGGAACAATGAATAGTAACATAGATACAATAAAACTTGACTTCTATTAAATAAGAAAAATGTTGAAACTATAAAATGGAGAGTAAAAACAAGCTTGTTGGAATAGTGGCAACTTACCTTTGAGAAGAGATGGGATGACTATGCTCATTCACAAGAAGATGAGTATAATGAGGCTCTAAAGGAATTTTTAAAATAAACATGAATGAAAAAACCCTAGACATCCAAAAACTTAACCCTAGGAGACAAAGGACCAAAAGTCATGTGGGCCCCGTTGGGGTAAGTTAGTACATCAACTTCCTGGGGTCGTAACTTTTGCATACATTCTCCTTTTAGGGCCCACAATAGATCGTTGGAAAGGTATTGAAAAGGAGATTAATTTAATAGGATCAATCAAAGCCTTTAGATATTTTTGAGGTGGATGATCGTGAAAAAACATTATTTAGGCCCTCAAAATGGCCCTAGAAGTTTGGGACTCAAGAAATTGCTAAAAATAGTAAGTTGCAAAAAAATTGTTTTGAGCCAGTTGGAAGAGGTGGGTGGCCACCAATATCCTCCTGGGTCATTCAAATATCAAATGGTAGAAAAAGGTTATTCCGAAGTCGAGGGAGTCTACTTCAGTGATATTTTTTCCTCTATTGCAAAACTATCTTCCATTAGAGTACTAATGTCTATGGCTACAACATTCAATTTGGAAATAGAACAGATGTATGTGAATACAATGTTCCTACATGGGGACCTGGAAGAAGAAATCTACATGAAACAACCTGAAGGATTTTTAATAAAGGGAAATCAAGAGTTGGTGTGAAAACTGAAAAGATCCCTTTACAGTCTAAAGAAATTGCCAAGGATGTGGTACTAGAAGTTTGACAGATACATACTTAGTTGGGATTTATGAGAAGCAAAGATAATCACTGCATATATTCCAAGGAAGAAGGTGGGAATTTCATATATGTATCTTTGTATTTTGATGACATGTTTTTTATTGGAAACAACATGGACATAATAAAGGAGGTGAAGAAGCAGTTATCCT
Source organism: Picea glauca (assembly GCA_000966675.3). Taxonomy (NCBI): domain Eukaryota; kingdom Viridiplantae; phylum Streptophyta; class Pinopsida; order Pinales; family Pinaceae; genus Picea; species Picea glauca. Next base: position 1,208 of record JZKD02S0291108.1, on the reverse strand, counting down.
CCAAGTTCGACATGAATGATCTCGGTTCAAATAGATTCATTTTGGGAGTGGATATTAAGAGATATCGATCTTCTAGAAAGCTATGGTTGAATCAAACAAAGTATATTGAAACAGTTCTGAAATGGTTCAACATGCATGATTGCAAACCAATGAAGGTACCGATTCCAGTGGGAACAAGGCTAACTGCTAAACAATGTCCAAATACACAAGAAGAAATATAGGGCATGGAACATGTTCCCTATGCAAGTGTTTTTGGTAGTCTAATGTATGCGATGGTATGCACTCAACTAGACATTTCCCATGCAGTCAGAGTGTTGAGAAGGTACATGTCAACACTTGGGAAGGAGCACTAGAAAATTGTCAAGAGAGTATTCGGGTATTTTTTTGGCATGAAGGACTATGTTATATGTTGCCAAGGAAGACTTGAAAGTGAGAGTGGTAAATTAAATGTACATGGCTTTGTCGATGCCGAATGGGCTAGATATATGGATCGACGAAGGTTGATGAGTGGATATGTCTTCAACATTTTTTGTGGAGAAACAAGATGGATGAGTAAGAGATAGACAGTTGTAGCCTTGCCAAAAATAGAAAATGAATACATGGCGGCCAGTCATGGAAACAAAGAAGCGGTATGGATGAAAAGGATTTGTTCAGTAATTGGGTTTGAGCAGAGAGATATGAAGGTAAGTTGTGACAGTCAAAGCGCAATATTTCTAGCAAAGAACTATGCTTATCATTTGAATACTAAGAACATTGATGTAGAATACCATTTCGTAAGAGATATGGTGGAAAGTAACAAGGTTCTACTAGAGAAAGTAGACACGTTGGAAAACATAACAGACTCATTGACCAAGTCTGTGAGTTTTGTGAAGTTCTATTGGTGCAGAGAGATAATGGGCTTGCTTCCCTAGGTCTGTGAACAAAAGTTTAGAAATCTGTTGTTTCAGCAAAGAAGACAACAAGTGGGAGAATGTTGGGTTGTTATGATCTTTGCAGTGAAAGTCTAGTCCAGGTAGATCGATTGACAGTAAAAGGTAGAGATGGATCGAAAACAAGTTGGAGGTCGAGGTGAGTTGATCGAGTAAAGAAAAAGTTGAAGATATAGATGGAAATTCAACCAACAAGAGGTAGAAGTGTGGGCATGAGACGACCGACTAGAGACCAAATGAAGGTCGACTAGTAATACAACTTGGAGTTGACTATAGCAC
>JZKD02S0291086.1:0-20137 GCA_000966675.3 Picea glauca | reverse complement strand
CAAGATATCATCCATCATCCTCATGAAAGTTGTTGGGGCATTTTTCAAACCAAAGGGCATGACCAACCATTCAAAAAGACCTTATTTTGACTTGAAGGAAGTTTTCCATACATTTATTTGTTCTATTGGTACCTGATGGTAGCTATACTTCAAATCAATCTTACTAAATTATTTCCCACCCTTGAGTTGATCAAGGAGATTGTCGATTTGGGGAATCGGGTACCAGTTCCTTATTGTGATTTTATGTAGGTCCCTGTAATCAATGCAAAGTCAGTAGGTCTCATCCTTCTCTTGCACCAACATAATTAGGCTTCCACAAGGTGATGAGTTGGGTCACATGTGCCCCTTGTGGAGCAGTTCTTGGATTTGATGCTTGATATCATCATTTTCTAGCAGAGAGTGATGATATACTGGCCCATTGAGAAGTGGTGCATCGAGGATCAGATCAATGGGATGCTTAAACTGACAGTGCATAGGTATTGTTGGCACAGGGGAAGACCTAGGGTTTAACACTTCAACAACACACCAACAAAACCCTAACTATCGGCCCTTTCGACAACACCTGTGAGGTAGGAAAAGTCTCACCCGCAGTAGAAGCAGGGGGGTTACAGGATGCAGGTGTTTGTAACCGAGTTGGGACAAAGATCTGTGATAATAACACTTCGCAGAGTATTCTAGTGGAACTTAGAAAGAGAGATGCATTAGTTTATTAGCTTCATTAACATCGTGGAACAAACCCAAATACATATCGACGCAATAACAATAAGCACTTAAACCATTGAGCACATAGCACTGAGTTAGATCTAGCATTCCTTTATCTTTAACAAAAGTAAATCACTAAGAATTGACAGATCTATTTATCATACACAATAATCAAAGCATTAAGTAGATTCATAGCATAAACAACACAACACAAAGAAAACCAAAGACACAAGATATACGTGGTTCACCCCAGTGTGGGGCTACGTCCACCAATTTCTTTGTCTTCTTTATTATTCGTCCATATCTTACATTGAGTGACTCTTGTGCACTAATCCACAGAGTCGATCTTTGCAAAGGACAATATATCTATGCACTGAGAACCAGATCCTCCTTCCAAACTAGGTCAAGGCACCAAGCCAACTTCTCTATCATGCACAAATCCTTAACACATACACATTCTATTGGAAAAAGAAACTTAAAACTACTTTCACTTAGCCACTTCACACTACCCTTCTACAATACATTCTATCTTATTTATACTTTTACAATCCCTTACAATAAGGCCTAATCACGGGTAAGAACTCCATGGGCCGAAATCCCATAACCCATTACAAAAACCCTAGAGAACCCCTTGTTGGGTCCACATATCCCGCAAAATAAGTGAGATACATGATCTCGGCTTTGCCTAGGCACTCCATCTTTGACCAACCTATCGAAGTCCAAAAGTGGTCCAAAACTGACCAAGGTTTCCTCAAAACTTGGTCGAGGGCCAACAGGCCCCCAACACTCACCTGTGACTCGTCTCGAGTCACTCAGTTCTGGTCAATGCTGCTTCGAAGGCCTTGATCTTAAATCGAGCTACCTCGACTTGCTGCTTCACCTGAGCTTCATTCTCAACGAGCTCTTGGATCATTTTCTATGTAACAGACCCTTCCAGGCACTATTCTACTATTGCAACCACTTGGTCCAATTGCGAGCCATGTCCATCAATCTCTTCAAACACCTTGTAGGCTTTGTCCTACACAAGTTGTAGCTTCTGCATGAATTCCATTACCCTGCCCTAGATGGCAGTAATATATTGTTTTACTGTGCGTTTCTCCTGGGATATTTTCATTCTTTCAACTGCGGTGAGGAGCTTCATTTGCGCCTGAATGGAGAAGGCATGTTGTTGCACCTCCTGTAACTGCGCTTCCAGTTTCCTTAGATTTGGATCTTTTGCGAGGTGTTCATATTTATGCATGCTTCTATCGCTCATATATTTTCACTATAAGGCGAGGGATTTTATCCTTGCAACTGTGTTCTTAGCGGCTTCCTCCCTCTGGTCACGCACCTCCTATGGAGTGCTCGACACTGCTTGGACCTACAACTCTATTGTCCTTGCTTGAAGCTGTTGGATGGTCTCAGTGAGCTTCACTACTTGAGCCTCGACTTACTCCTAGTCCTCCTGTGCGAAGCCTGGCACGGAGCAACATGCTTTGTTCACCGCTTCTTTGACTATGGCCCCTTCTACGAGCAACTGCTCCTTTTCTATTTGTAGCTGGGATTTTTCCTCTTGGAGCATCGCCTGAAACTCTTCCCTCTCACTTTCGTAGGTGGTTAGACTGTACCATGCTACTCGTAGTTGTTCTAAGGATTCATCTTTATCCAGTTTCGAGGCTTCTATAACCTTCTCCTTTTCCTCCTGGATTTTCTGAAGTCGAGCTTCTGTCGCCTCTACATGTCTTCGCAATTGGGTTGGTTCATCCCCCAATTATGTAATCTATTATGAGGAAGATGCAATAGGTATTGTGTGGATCAAACAAATATCTTTTTGTAATTCCTTTGGTTCCTTCATGAACCTTCCATATAGCTCTTCCTGCTTCACTCCATATCTCTGCAAGATATCCTCGGAAGCATCCTCCTTAGTTCTACGGACCAAACTGATATCGTCCTCCATGAGCGTGGCCTCTAATTGGGGCTTACTAGTGTGCCTCTTATTTATTGCTAAAGGTTTCTATGGAGAAAGCTTCCTCTTCTGCGGTGTGACTATTTTAATAGGGGGATCTGCAAGCAGTGTAGCTTCACCTTCTCCTTTCTTTTATCATTCATCCCCTCCTCATTTTCCATCTGCTTCATCTCCTCCTCCTCCTAGCAATCCAGATCCATCTTCTTCAGAGGCATTTTCCTCCTCATCACTCTCTATATACTGGATTTCTTCCTTCTTTTTCTTATTCTTCATCCCACTGGACTATCTAACATGCTCGACTCAAGTGACAAGGGAGTTTCTTATGGTGTCAGTGTCGGAGAGTTATACTTCAGCCACCAGTACAAGGAATTCCTCTGGTAATTCCTTTGTGATTTGCTCCATGTCTTCATCTCTCAGTTTGTAGTATAATTATAGTTCTTCCTTGTTCTAATCTTTGCATGTAGTGATATAGATGAAATGTGGATCTACACGGAACTTGGCTAGTGTTCTATACTGGTGTAGGTTGCGTGGTGTCATGCAAAAAAATGAATCAATGGAAAATTTCAGTTCTCGATAATATGCATGGAACACAGCATTGGACTGCCACTGCTTCATCATATCGTTGGTGTACCACAAGGTTGAAAACCTAGCGGCCAACAACTCCTATTATTTGATCTACAGAAAGGTGGGTCCTTCAAAAAATTTCCAAGCGAAAAATACGATCAAAATGATCATCTAGCTGAAGTGGAATTCATATCCCAAATCCTGAGCTTCATGACAATATTTCTCTAGTTCATAGATGAGGTAAATCACCCAGTTCATCTGCATGCCCTCCACACATTTTCCTGTGAGTTCCACCACGAATCCGGTGACTTGTGTGGGGTGGTTCTTTCTTATGAGCTTGCCATCTATGAGTTGGCATGCGAGGCACACCGCACCATCCTGGATAGAGGATACCTTGTAACCTTGCTTTCCTTTTTTGACTTCACCGTAAGCTTCCTTGATGTGCTATGTCAGGGAGTGGTCTAAGGCCTTCACTGGATAAAACTTTTGAGGGTCAGGTCCCTTCATGCTTAATCCTATAATCTGGTGGATCATCTTTGGATCCATAATAATCCTTCAGTCGAGCCATAGGTATCCGCCATGATAGCACGATAGGAGGATTTTAATGCAAGCGTTAACCTCTTGGTGACGACCAAAATGGGGGATCTTCATCACATTTAGCACAGTGGACTGCGTCAGTCCTTTAATCCATGGATGAGAGACAAGGAGAGGCTTCTTTCTAGTTGACTTCGTCAAGTAACAATGGGGCGCTAGCATAGAATAGTTCTTCCTGTCTCCTAGATTAAAGTCATTATTCTTCAGTAGTGGGATCTGTCCTAACTGACTCCCAACTACACATATTCCTTTCATAATGTATGTGATGATTAGGGTGTACTCATAATATTGGGAAACAATGTCATGGTTAACGATGCCAACCAAAGGTGGGATATAATCTTTTAGGATGGATGGGAGCTGCTTCACATTAGCTAGATCACCACGATGCTTACTTCATTGCTTAATTGCGGGGTTAACACAACTAAAATGACATCTAGTCGAAGGGGAAGCCTACACTCCCCTAGTCGATGATGCCTGGACACCTTTAGATAATGGTATTTCGACCATTATCTTATTGAGGACCTCCTCAACAAAATTCTCTAATGCAGTAGGTTCACCCAACATTCTCACTTTTAAACAGACAGCTCGGGGTAGGAGAGCGGATAGGCAGGGTAGAAAAATAGATGGTGGTGTCTAGCTTCAGATAACATAGCTCAAAACACATTCAATTCTCTTCTTGTCTCATTTAATCACGGGTAGAAAAAAGTGGTCCCGACGCAGCGACCAACGAGTTAAATAAAGGGGGCCTCATAACAGATTCTTCCAATGGCTAGGAGTGCTTTCATTAATGTGAATCTGTCCGTTATGGCATGGTATCAACGTCCCAAAAGTGGTTGATCAGCCCATAAATTCATTTTCTAACCATTATGGAGCATCACTCTAATGATCGGGGTGCCTCCAATGGTCATATAGCTTCACCAGGGAGAAGTTCCATTCTGCTTGGTCCTGCTATTCTAATGAGGTTCAAATCCCACGAACCTGCCTCCTGCGACATTCCAGTCTATGAAATATTCCATATGTTCTCTGTAGCTTCTTGTAGCTTTTCTAACTTGGCTTTCTTCTTATTGAGCTTCCTTTCCTTCTTTCCTATGATCTTAGTCTCTCTAAATGTTTCTGGAATCCTCTTTCCATTCCTATTCTTATCTTGTCCTAATGTAGTGACTTCGCACTATTGATGTGCCTTCAGAGAGTTTGGAGTTAATATCCCTTCTCTTAATACTTCCTGGGTGGATATACTCCTTTCTTTCATAGAGAGGTTCTCTGAGCCTTCTTGCATTATTTCAACCTTGACAACTAATTTTCTTGCCTTCTGTCCCTCCTGCGTTGTTACTTTATTATGTTGCTTCGACTTATCCTCTCGTTCTTCTATTAGTCGATCTATTTTTATAGATATGAATCCCTTAGTTATTGATTTTTCTTTTATGTGGCTTCTTCCTCTGTTTTTCTTCTGATCTGATCCTTCTCAATCCAAGTGTTACCTAGAAAATGTGGGAAAGCGGTGTTGTCCCCAATAAACTTAATGAATTCAAATTCCTCTTTAGTTGATGTTCCATGAACAATAATAGGTACATTAGTAACTCTTCCACACAAGGTTATCATCTTTCCCTTAAACAAGCCTATCCTTCCCAATGAAGGTACCATAGTAGGCTTTCCCAAAATTTCCCAAGTGGCTTCTATCATAATATTCACTTGTGTTTCCTCATCCAAGCCACAATCTATGTCAAAGTCTTCTATTCTTGCATTTATGTGTTGTTTTACTTTCAGGATCTCTAGTAAACTGGCATCTTTGTGAACATCCATCATTTCTTTCAACTATAATAACGCAGTCTCTAATTCTTTCTCTAACATTCTCTTAGTCTCTTGACTTTCTTCATAGTTTTCTTGTCTCATGTTCATCCTTTCAACTTTAGCAATCATCTTTGGACAATTCTCAACCTCATGACCAACAATCTTACAACAAAGACAAATAGGACCTGCACCAAGGAATTCATTAGCAATATGTCTCGGTCTTCTGCAATTATAGCATAATGTCAATCCTCTTTTTCTTCTAAACATTCCTCTTATGTACTGTGCACTAGGATCACAATGTTGGACCTATAATTTGCAAAAATTCTTTCTAGGTTCCTGCATCCACTTATTAGTCCAAAAATTCTTTCTATGCATAGGAATAACATATCTTTCCTCATTTATATTAAATTTACTCAAATCAACTCTTTCTTGCAACTGTTCCCTAGCCTTCAGAATATGACACAATCTATTAAACATACTTATAGTCATGCTTTCGAAACAAAAATTTTCACTTATCTTTCTCTTATCAAAGCACAAATCTTACCTCTTTTCTTCAAATCATATTTCTTTATTAGCACAAAGCTTCACAAGTCAAGTAGAGTATTGGGCACTTCAGCAACAGATATACACACAGATCTTCTCGTTTCTTTACTTCAGTTCCCAACAATCACAGTTTCAGGTCCCGACAATGGAACCATTTGTTTTCACATGGGTAGACCCAGGGTTCAACGCTTCAACAATGTACAAAAAAACCCCTAACTACCGGCCCTTTCGGAAACACCTGTGAGGCAGGCGAAGTCCGACCCAAGGTAGAAGTAGGGGGGGTTACAGGACACAGGTGTCTGTAATCGAGCTGGGACACAGATCTGTGATAATAACACTTCACATAGTATTCTAGTGGCACTTAGAAAGAGAGATGCATTAGTTTATTAGCTTCATTAACATTGCAGAACAAACCCAAATACAAATCGACATAGTAAAAATAAGCACTTCAACCATTGAGTATATAGCACTAAGTTAGATCTATCATTCCTTTATCTTTAACAAAAGTAAAGAACTAAGCATCGACATATCTAATTATCATACAAAATAATCAAAGCACTAAGTAGATTCACAACATAAGAAACATAGCACAAAGAAAACCAAAGAAACAAGATATACGTGGTTCACCCCAGTGTGGGGCTACATCCACCAACTACTTCGTCTTCTTTATTATTCGTCCAGATCTTACATTCAGTGACTCCTGTGAACTAAGCCACATAGTCAATATTTGCAAAGGATAGGATATCTGTGCACTGAGCACTAGATCCTCCTTCCAAACTAGGTCAAGGCACCAAGACAACTTCTATATCACGCACAGAGCCTTAACACATACACATTTTGTTGCACAAAGTAACTCAAAACTACTTTCACTTAGCCACTTCGCACTACCCTTATACAATACATTGTCTCTTATTTATACTTTTACAATCCCTTACAATAAGGCCTAATCATGGGTAAAAACCCCATGGGCCGACATCCCATAACCCATTACAAAAACCCTAGAGAACTTCTTGTTGGGTCCACATAGCCCACAAAATAAGTGAGATCCACGATCTCAGCTCTGCCTAGGCACTCCATCTTCGACTAGCCTGTAGAAGTCCAAAAGTGGTCCAAACATAACCAAGGTTTCCTCAAAACTTGGTTGAGGTCCAACAGGTATCCCAATAGGTGATGAGAAGATGTCTTTGCAATCTTCAAAAACCTTATCCACTTGCTTCCGCTGCATGGAGAGGTCAGCCTTGGAGGAAATGGATGTGGCTGCAACATTTCACTCACTCTGAGAGAGAATCAAGAAGAAGACAAAATTCTTGGTCTGAGAAATGTCCTTCCTGCATTTCTTGGTAGAGATCAAGGAAATAACACTAGGTGGGACTACCTCAGGGATCCTGTACAATTTCCTGTTCAAAATAATAATAAGAATGCTAGGCCTAGAATCATATATATCATGACGTTTCCATAAATAAGGTTGACCCAAAAGAACATCACAAACTTCAAGGGAAGCAACATCACATAATACCTGATCTTTGAATTGCTTGATGTCGCACGACATGCGACACAGTTGGCTGACGTGAAAATTGATTCCTTGGCAGAGCCATATGATGGTGTAGGGTTGCAGGTGAAGCATTATCAATAGGGATCACTGCTTGACGACCTCTGCTGAGATGAGGTTCTTCTGGCTACCACTATCAACGACAAAGTGCAGTAGAGTGCCTTTCACCCACATCTGTGAATGAAAGAGGCACTCGCCTTCCTCTAGCTCATCAAGTTCATCGGGCTAGATCTTGGTGGTAGAAACCATGGCACTGGGTTCTGCATCAATGATCCATATCCCATTTTCTAGTTCTGAATCAAAGTTAGAACCCACATCATATTCATAGGATTTTACCGAAGGGACCAATGACTTATTTGAGCGACAATCAACAATTTTATACCAGGGGATATTATGGAAGACGCACCACTTCCCGATATCTTTGTTCGTCTTCCCATTGTCCTTCTTTTCTTGTGGCTTGGACTGATTGTCCTAAGGTTGCCCATATTTTCTATATCCTTTGTTATGCGAGTTGGGAATTCCCTTTCCTTTCTTCTACTGTGAGGGGTTCCCAAACCCAAACTACTGCATCTTTTGTTTAACCTTCTACTCAATTTTGACATCGTATCGATAGGCCGCGCCCAAGGATGAGATGTCAAAAAACTCCATTTCTATCTGGATGTATCTATGCATATTTCNCAAGATATCATCCATCATCCTCATGAAAGTTGTTGGGGCATTTTTCAAACCAAAGGGCATGACCAACCATTCAAAAAGACCTTATTTTGACTTGAAGGAAGTTTTCCATACATTTATTTGTTCTATTGGTACCTGATGGTAGCTATACTTCAAATCAATCTTACTAAATTATTTCCCACCCTTGAGTTGATCAAGGAGATTGTCGATTTGGGGAATCGGGTACCAGTTCCTTATTGTGATTTTATGTAGGTCCCTGTAATCAATGCAAAGTCAGTAGGTCTCATCCTTCTCTTGCACCAACATAATTAGGCTTCCACAAGGTGATGAGTTGGGTCACATGTGCCCCTTGTGGAGCAGTTCTTGGATTTGATGCTTGATATCATCATTTTCTAGCAGAGAGTGATGATATACTGGCCCATTGAGAAGTGGTGCATCGAGGATCAGATCAATGGGATGCTTAAACTGACAGTGCATAGGTATTGTTGGCACAGGGGAAGACCTAGGGTTTAACACTTCAACAACACACCAACAAAACCCTAACTATCGGCCCTTTCGACAACACCTGTGAGGTAGGAAAAGTCTCACCCGCAGTAGAAGCAGGGGGGTTACAGGATGCAGGTGTTTGTAACCGAGTTGGGACAAAGATCTGTGATAATAACACTTCGCAGAGTATTCTAGTGGAACTTAGAAAGAGAGATGCATTAGTTTATTAGCTTCATTAACATCGTGGAACAAACCCAAATACATATCGACGCAATAACAATAAGCACTTAAACCATTGAGCACATAGCACTGAGTTAGATCTAGCATTCCTTTATCTTTAACAAAAGTAAATCACTAAGAATTGACAGATCTATTTATCATACACAATAATCAAAGCATTAAGTAGATTCATAGCATAAACAACACAACACAAAGAAAACCAAAGACACAAGATATACGTGGTTCACCCCAGTGTGGGGCTACGTCCACCAATTTCTTTGTCTTCTTTATTATTCGTCCATATCTTACATTGAGTGACTCTTGTGCACTAATCCACAGAGTCGATCTTTGCAAAGGACAATATATCTATGCACTGAGAACCAGATCCTCCTTCCAAACTAGGTCAAGGCACCAAGCCAACTTCTCTATCATGCACAAATCCTTAACACATACACATTCTATTGGAAAAAGAAACTTAAAACTACTTTCACTTAGCCACTTCACACTACCCTTCTACAATACATTCTATCTTATTTATACTTTTACAATCCCTTACAATAAGGCCTAATCACGGGTAAGAACTCCATGGGCCGAAATCCCATAACCCATTACAAAAACCCTAGAGAACCCCTTGTTGGGTCCACATATCCCGCAAAATAAGTGAGATACATGATCTCGGCTTTGCCTAGGCACTCCATCTTTGACCAACCTATCGAAGTCCAAAAGTGGTCCAAAACTGACCAAGGTTTCCTCAAAACTTGGTCGAGGGCCAACAGGCCCCCAACACTCACCTGTGACTCGTCTCGAGTCACTCAGTTCTGGTCAATGCTGCTTCGAAGGCCTTGATCTTAAATCGAGCTACCTCGACTTGCTGCTTCACCTGAGCTTCATTCTCAACGAGCTCTTGGATCATTTTCTATGTAACAGACCCTTCCAGGCACTATTCTACTATTGCAACCACTTGGTCCAATTGCGAGCCATGTCCATCAATCTCTTCAAACACCTTGTAGGCTTTGTCCTACACAAGTTGTAGCTTCTGCATGAATTCCATTACCCTGCCCTAGATGGCAGTAATATATTGTTTTACTGTGCGTTTCTCCTGGGATATTTTCATTCTTTCAACTGCGGTGAGGAGCTTCATTTGCGCCTGAATGGAGAAGGCATGTTGTTGCACCTCCTGTAACTGCGCTTCCAGTTTCCTTAGATTTGGATCTTTTGCGAGGTGTTCATATTTATGCATGCTTCTATCGCTCATATATTTTCACTATAAGGCGAGGGATTTTATCCTTGCAACTGTGTTCTTAGCGGCTTCCTCCCTCTGGTCACGCACCTCCTATGGAGTGCTCGACACTGCTTGGACCTACAACTCTATTGTCCTTGCTTGAAGCTGTTGGATGGTCTCAGTGAGCTTCACTACTTGAGCCTCGACTTACTCCTAGTCCTCCTGTGCGAAGCCTGGCACGGAGCAACATGCTTTGTTCACCGCTTCTTTGACTATGGCCCCTTCTACGAGCAACTGCTCCTTTTCTATTTGTAGCTGGGATTTTTCCTCTTGGAGCATCGCCTGAAACTCTTCCCTCTCACTTTCGTAGGTGGTTAGACTGTACCATGCTACTCGTAGTTGTTCTAAGGATTCATCTTTATCCAGTTTCGAGGCTTCTATAACCTTCTCCTTTTCCTCCTGGATTTTCTGAAGTCGAGCTTCTGTCGCCTCTACATGTCTTCGCAATTGGGTTGGTTCATCCCCCAATTATGTAATCTATTATGAGGAAGATGCAATAGGTATTGTGTGGATCAAACAAATATCTTTTTGTAATTCCTTTGGTTCCTTCATGAACCTTCCATATAGCTCTTCCTGCTTCACTCCATATCTCTGCAAGATATCCTCGGAAGCATCCTCCTTAGTTCTACGGACCAAACTGATATCGTCCTCCATGAGCGTGGCCTCTAATTGGGGCTTACTAGTGTGCCTCTTATTTATTGCTAAAGGTTTCTATGGAGAAAGCTTCCTCTTCTGCGGTGTGACTATTTTAATAGGGGGATCTGCAAGCAGTGTAGCTTCACCTTCTCCTTTCTTTTATCATTCATCCCCTCCTCATTTTCCATCTGCTTCATCTCCTCCTCCTCCTAGCAATCCAGATCCATCTTCTTCAGAGGCATTTTCCTCCTCATCACTCTCTATATACTGGATTTCTTCCTTCTTTTTCTTATTCTTCATCCCACTGGACTATCTAACATGCTCGACTCAAGTGACAAGGGAGTTTCTTATGGTGTCAGTGTCGGAGAGTTATACTTCAGCCACCAGTACAAGGAATTCCTCTGGTAATTCCTTTGTGATTTGCTCCATGTCTTCATCTCTCAGTTTGTAGTATAATTATAGTTCTTCCTTGTTCTAATCTTTGCATGTAGTGATATAGATGAAATGTGGATCTACACGGAACTTGGCTAGTGTTCTATACTGGTGTAGGTTGCGTGGTGTCATGCAAAAAAATGAATCAATGGAAAATTTCAGTTCTCGATAATATGCATGGAACACAGCATTGGACTGCCACTGCTTCATCATATCGTTGGTGTACCACAAGGTTGAAAACCTAGCGGCCAACAACTCCTATTATTTGATCTACAGAAAGGTGGGTCCTTCAAAAAATTTCCAAGCGAAAAATACGATCAAAATGATCATCTAGCTGAAGTGGAATTCATATCCCAAATCCTGAGCTTCATGACAATATTTCTCTAGTTCATAGATGAGGTAAATCACCCAGTTCATCTGCATGCCCTCCACACATTTTCCTGTGAGTTCCACCACGAATCCGGTGACTTGTGTGGGGTGGTTCTTTCTTATGAGCTTGCCATCTATGAGTTGGCATGCGAGGCACACCGCACCATCCTGGATAGAGGATACCTTGTAACCTTGCTTTCCTTTTTTGACTTCACCGTAAGCTTCCTTGATGTGCTATGTCAGGGAGTGGTCTAAGGCCTTCACTGGATAAAACTTTTGAGGGTCAGGTCCCTTCATGCTTAATCCTATAATCTGGTGGATCATCTTTGGATCCATAATAATCCTTCAGTCGAGCCATAGGTATCCGCCATGATAGCACGATAGGAGGATTTTAATGCAAGCGTTAACCTCTTGGTGACGACCAAAATGGGGGATCTTCATCACATTTAGCACAGTGGACTGCGTCAGTCCTTTAATCCATGGATGAGAGACAAGGAGAGGCTTCTTTCTAGTTGACTTCGTCAAGTAACAATGGGGCGCTAGCATAGAATAGTTCTTCCTGTCTCCTAGATTAAAGTCATTATTCTTCAGTAGTGGGATCTGTCCTAACTGACTCCCAACTACACATATTCCTTTCATAATGTATGTGATGATTAGGGTGTACTCATAATATTGGGAAACACTGTCATGGTTAACTATGCCAACCAAAGTTGGGATATAATCTTTTAGGATGGATGGGATCTGCTTCACATTAGCTAGATCACCACGATGCTTACTTCATTTCTTAATTGTGGGGTTAACACAGCTAAAATGACATCCAGTCGAAGGGGAAGCCTACACTCCCCTAGTCGATGATGCCTGGACACCTTTAGATAACGGTCTTTCGACCATTAGTTTATTGAGGACCTCCTCAACATAATTCTCTAATGCAGTAGGTTCACCCGACATTCTCACTTTTAAACAGACAGCTCGGGGTAGGAGAACGGACAGGCAGGGTAGAAAAATAGATGGTGGTGTCTAGCTTCAGATAACATAGCTCATCACACATTCAATTCTCTTCTTGTCTCATTTAATCATGGGTAGAAAAAAGTGGTCCCGACGTAGCGACCAACGAATTAAATAAAGGGGGCCTCATAACAGATTCTTCCAATGGCTAGGAGTGCTTTCATCAATGTGAATCTGTCTGTTATGGCATGGTCTCAACGTCCCAAAAGTGGTTGATCATCCCATAAATGCGTTTTCTAACCATTATGGAGCATCAGTCTAACGATCGGGGTGCCTCCAATGGTCATATAGCTTCACCAGGGAGAAGTTCCATTCTGCTTGGTCCTGCTATTCTGATGAGGTTCAAATCCCACGAACCTGCCTCCTACGACATTCCAGTCTATGAAATATTCCATATGTTCTCTGTAGCTTCTTGTAGCTTTTCTAACTTGGCTTTCTTCTTATTGAGCTTCCTTTCCTTCTTTCCTATGATCTTAGTCTCTCTAAATGTTTCTGGAATCCTCTTTCCATTCCTATTCTTATCTTGTCCTAATGTAGTGACTTCGCACTATTGATGTGCCTTCAGAGAGTTTGGAGTTAATATCCCTTCTCTTAATACTTCCTGGGTGGATATACTCCTTTCTTTCATAGAGAGGTTCTCTGAGCCTTCTTGCATTATTTCAACCTTGACAACTAATTTTCTTGCCTTCTGTCCCTCCTGCGTTGTTACTTTATTATGTTGCTTCGACTTATCCTCTCGTTCTTCTATTAGTCGATCTATTTTTATAGATATGAATCCCTTAGTTATTGATTTTTCTTTTATGTGGCTTCTTCCTCTGTTTTTCTTCTGATCTGATCCTTCTCAATCCAAGTGTTACCTAGAAAATGTGGGAAAGCGGTGTTGTCCCCAATAAACTTAATGAATTCAAATTCCTCTTTAGTTGATGTTCCATGAACAATAATAGGTACATTAGTAACTCTTCCACACAAGGTTATCATCTTTCCCTTAAACAAGCCTATCCTTCCCAATGAAGGTACCATAGTAGGCTTTCCCAAAATTTCCCAAGTGGCTTCTATCATAATATTCACTTGTGTTTCCTCATCCAAGCCACAATCTATGTCAAAGTCTTCTATTCTTGCATTTATGTGTTGTTTTACTTTCAGGATCTCTAGTAAACTGGCATCTTTGTGAACATCCATCATTTCTTTCAACTATAATAACGCAGTCTCTAATTCTTTCTCTAACATTCTCTTAGTCTCTTGACTTTCTTCATAGTTTTCTTGTCTCATGTTCATCCTTTCAACTTTAGCAATCATCTTTGGACAATTCTCAACCTCATGACCAACAATCTTACAACAAAGACAAATAGGACCTGCACCAAGGAATTCATTAGCAATATGTCTCGGTCTTCTGCAATTATAGCATAATGTCAATCCTCTTTTTCTTCTAAACATTCCTCTTATGTACTGTGCACTAGGATCACAATGTTGGACCTATAATTTGCAAAAATTCTTTCTAGGTTCCTGCATCCACTTATTAGTCCAAAAATTCTTTCTATGCATAGGAATAACATATCTTTCCTCATTTATATTAAATTTACTCAAATCAACTCTTTCTTGCAACTGTTCCCTAGCCTTCAGAATATGACACAATCTATTAAACATACTTATAGTCATGCTTTCGAAACAAAAATTTTCACTTATCTTTCTCTTATCAAAGCACAAATCTTACCTCTTTTCTTCAAATCATATTTCTTTATTAGCACAAAGCTTCACAAGTCAAGTAGAGTATTGGGCACTTCAGCAACAGATATACACACAGATCTTCTCGTTTCTTTACTTCAGTTCCCAACAATCACAGTTTCAGGTCCCGACAATGGAACCATTTGTTTTCACATGGGTAGACCCAGGGTTCAACGCTTCAACAATGTACAAAAAAACCCCTAACTACCGGCCCTTTCGGAAACACCTGTGAGGCAGGCGAAGTCCGACCCAAGGTAGAAGTAGGGGGGGTTACAGGACACAGGTGTCTGTAATCGAGCTGGGACACAGATCTGTGATAATAACACTTCACATAGTATTCTAGTGGCACTTAGAAAGAGAGATGCATTAGTTTATTAGCTTCATTAACATTGCAGAACAAACCCAAATACAAATCGACATAGTAAAAATAAGCACTTCAACCATTGAGTATATAGCACTAAGTTAGATCTATCATTCCTTTATCTTTAACAAAAGTAAAGAACTAAGCATCGACATATCTAATTATCATACAAAATAATCAAAGCACTAAGTAGATTCACAACATAAGAAACATAGCACAAAGAAAACCAAAGAAACAAGATATACGTGGTTCACCCCAGTGTGGGGCTACATCCACCAACTACTTCGTCTTCTTTATTATTCGTCCAGATCTTACATTCAGTGACTCCTGTGAACTAAGCCACATAGTCAATATTTGCAAAGGATAGGATATCTGTGCACTGAGCACTAGATCCTCCTTCCAAACTAGGTCAAGGCACCAAGACAACTTCTATATCACGCACAGAGCCTTAACACATACACATTTTGTTGCACAAAGTAACTCAAAACTACTTTCACTTAGCCACTTCGCACTACCCTTATACAATACATTGTCTCTTATTTATACTTTTACAATCCCTTACAATAAGGCCTAATCATGGGTAAAAACCCCATGGGCCGACATCCCATAACCCATTACAAAAACCCTAGAGAACTTCTTGTTGGGTCCACATAGCCCACAAAATAAGTGAGATCCACGATCTCAGCTCTGCCTAGGCACTCCATCTTCGACTAGCCTGTAGAAGTCCAAAAGTGGTCCAAACATAACCAAGGTTTCCTCAAAACTTGGTTGAGGTCCAACAGGTATCCCAATAGGTGATGAGAAGATGTCTTTGCAATCTTCAAAAACCTTATCCACTTGCTTCCGCTGCATGGAGAGGTCAGCCTTGGAGGAAATGGATGTGGCTGCAACATTTCACTCACTCTGAGAGAGAATCAAGAAGAAGACAAAATTCTTGGTCTGAGAAATGTCCTTCCTGCATTTCTTGGTAGAGATCAAGGAAATAACACTAGGTGGGACTACCTCAGGGATCCTGTACAATTTCCTGTTCAAAATAATAATAAGAATGCTAGGCCTAGAATCATATATATCATGACGTTTCCATAAATAAGGTTGACCCAAAAGAACATCACAAACTTCAAGGGAAGCAACATCACATAATACCTGATCTTTGAATTGCTTGATGTCGCACGACATGCGACACAGTTGGCTGACGTGAAAATTGATTCCTTGGCAGAGCCATATGATGGTGTAGGGTTGCAGGTGAAGCATTATCAATAGGGATCACTGCTTGACGACCTCTGCTGAGATGAGGTTCTTCTGGCTACCACTATCAACGACAAAGTGCAGTAGAGTGCCTTTCACCCACATCTGTGAATGAAAGAGGCACTCGCCTTCCTCTAGCTCATCAAGTTCATCGGGCTAGATCTTGGTGGTAGAAACCATGGCACTGGGTTCTGCATCAATGATCCATATCCCATTTTCTAGTTCTGAATCAAAGTTAGAACCCACATCATATTCATAGGATTTTACCGAAGGGACCAATGACTTATTTGAGCGACAATCAACAATTTTATACCAGGGGATATTATGGAAGACGCACCACTTCCCGATATCTTTGTTCGTCTTCCCATTGTCCTTCTTTTCTTGTGGCTTGGACTGATTGTCCTAAGGTTGCCCATATTTTCTATATCCTTTGTTATGCGAGTTGGGAATTCCCTTTCCTTTCTTCTACTGTGAGGGGTTCCCAAACCCAAACTACTGCATCTTTTGTTTAACCTTCTACTCAATTTTGACATCGTATCGATAGGCCGCGCCCAAGGATGAGATGTCAAAAAACTCCATTTCTATCTGGATGTATCTATGCATATTTCTGTGGTACTTGAGCATCAGATTTCACTTAGAATATTTGATACCTAGCTTGGTGTATAAGATATGGAAGACATTGGTGAACTATTACATGGTTGGGTCTCTTTCTTGCCACAATGTGGTCCATGTTGTATACAATTCTTCATAACTTCCAACATGGTAGTATTGTTCCTTGATAACAACCCTGAAGGAACCCCAATTGGGTGAAACTGAAAACAATGTGGAACCCTCTATTCCTTTTTCTCATAGAAGGTATCCCATCAATATTTGACATGGGGGATAACCTTGAGGAGCACAAATGTAAAATTTTCTCTATTGAAAAAGTTGTGGACAGAAAAATTTCCTTCTAGAAGGTTTAACCATTTATCTAGGGCATCCACATGTATTTGACCTTCAAATATTGGAATATCAAAATTGATTTGTATCTTGAAGGGCTGGCGTCTCCACTTGAGGTGGATGCATCGCTTGTCGACAACCATTGAAGGATTTGTGCAAAATTTTCCATCATCTCGTTCCTTTGTTTCTCATGGGCTTCCTCAAGAAACATTTTGAAAGGATATCTTATCCCATCGTATTTATTTTCTCCCACCATGGATAGTTTCTTTGGCATGCGAGAGCAGTTTTCCTCAAGAGAAACAAGTTGGGGACCTAACTCTTTATACCCTAACCATGTCAGGGACATGAATTAAAAAAATGACAAGGAGCAGACCACTCTAATACCACTGATCTATATTGATGAGTGGTGTTATCACATATAAGTTGTCAAAGGTTCGCAAAACGACCAAGACCTTTGTTGCACAAAAGAATTCAAAAGAAGCCCATTTCGGGCTTAAAATACAAGCAACAAGCAAGTTCAGTTTTCAACAGTGGAGATCCCAGAAGCATTTCAGATCAATGGCTCTTGATTTTTTAGAATTATAAATTTGTGTGAGGTTTAGTGCCAGGCAGAAGCCCCAAAATTGAAGATCAGGTGCCACATGTCCTTTCCTAGTGGACGGGCACGATTTAATTTAGACTTCAAGTTTCAGGATTTTTGGTTCTTCTCCTTTTGGTTTTCTCCGAAGTGCTTTTCTCCAAAGTGCACAGATCTCTACCACTTGTCCTCTCCCACTGGACGGGCACGATTTACTTCGGACTTTAGGTTTCGGGAGTTTTGGCTCCTCTTGGTTTGGTTTCCTCTAGAGTACATTCCCGTGGAGTGCATGGATCTATACCACGTGTCCTCCCAGATCCAACGACTCAGATCTGCTCCGGAATCTGGAGCTTCGACATTCTCTCTTCTTCCTTATTTGCAAATTCTTGAAGTGTTTTTGCTGCAGAGTTTCAGTTCTTTCACCACATGTCCATCTGGTAGTGACACATGGCACTCAGTCCAGGCACCTTTGGGTGTATCCTTCACTTGTTTTCAAGTGATGCATGTCAACCTCCTTTCCTTTCGACGATACATTGGTACAGTGACGTCAGGTCATCACTTCAGCATCAAGAAGTCGTTCTCCGAGAAATGCTATTGTTCAGCACAAAAAATCCCTAGCACCAAAATTGGTGCCTCCCTCAAGGATAACTAAAGAGTTTCTAAAGTTGGTGGTTAGGTAAATCTTTGGCAGTGATGCTAAAATAGCGGGACTTCCTAGATATCAGATCGCAACCATACCAACGAAAGCACTCCATTTCAGGGCTGCAACGTGCTCGTATGTCAAAGTCTTTGAGTGGGCCGAAATCTAAACCGCATTTTTTTGGGAGAGCAACGTGGCAGAAAGCGGTGCATTTGACACTCAAGGGAGGTATTGTTACAAACTTCTTTCATCAGCTCCAAATTCACATTTTCACTTAGTGTCATACCTAATTGTAGCAGGTGGCCTCCCCCTAGTCATCTCGCCTTGTCTCGATCCCGAGGAAATTTCAGTTAATAAAAGAAAGGACTGGCGGTTGAAACCTTGACTCACTCCATAAATAGAAGGTATGGAAGCCCTAATAGAGGGGTTAGATTTGTCAGCTTGAGGAAGATACACGCACAATCCGACAGAGAAAGTACTCAGGTGGAAATCTTTAGACGGGATGGCTAGATCATATCACACTTCTAGAAGTTGTGAATGGGTCTGAGTATAAATAGCTTAGTGTAAGAATTTGTTAAGTTCGTCAACTGGTTGAGCAGAGCTCCCTATTTTGTAATATTTTTATGCCTAAGTTGTTCTCTAGTTATGTATCAAAATTGATAATTTCACATTAATAGAAGTCATCTTCTCTCATCTCTTTGTAAAAACTGTGCTAAAACACTTGGGCATGGAGGATCTAGTCGAGGGTTGTTGTTATATTGTAATGTAGGTTTGATTACAGTATTGTTGTAACCATTTTTAGTCAGCTTCCTTGTTATCTTATTCCCCCTTATGCTGAAAGGCTCGGGCATGGAGGATCCATTCGAGTTGTTGTAGTTGCATGATAATGTAGGTTTGATTATTATGTTGTTGTGACATATTTTAGTGTCTGAAAATTGAGTTCAAGAGTGCTCTTGATCCCAAGTTTTTCTTCACCAAGCTGCTTGAAAGACGAATGCCCATAGCAGTCTTATTCACCTCTCTCACTAAGTCTTCCTTCTGCTCACACTTAAAATCAAATCACTAACTAAAGTTAATGAGGCCCTCACTTCCCTGTGAATTGCTTGTCCAGTTATGTGTTAAAATCATTCTTGTTTTGAGTTTCGTCCATTTGAACTCCACTCATAAAACCAACCTCCACCAAATATTTTGATGGGTACTGGGATTATCCTCTCGTTGTCTGAGGGTGAATCTTAGTGCTAACAAGTGGAACGAAATGAAACCACAGATTTATGAAATTAACATAGAGGAAAAGTGAACAATAACAAAGATACAATAAAACTTGACTTCTATTAAATAAGAAATATGTTGAAAACTATAAATGTAGACTAAAAACCATCTTTCGAGAGTGGTGGCAGCTTATCTTTGAGAAGAGATGTGACGACTACGCTCATTCGTAAGAAGATGAGTAAAATGAGGCTCTGAAGGCATTTTTTACAATAAATATGAATTCCAAAACCCTAGACATCCAAAAACCTAACCCTAGGAGATGAAGCACCAAAAGTCATGTGGGCCCCATTGGGGTAAGTTAGTACATTAAATTCTCGGGGTCGTAATGTTTGCATACAATCTCCTTTTAGGGAACACGATAGGTCGTTGGAAAGGTATTGACGAGGATATTAATTTATGGGGTTCAATCAAATCCTTTAGCTATCACTAGGGTGCCTAATCATGAAAAATTGTCGTTTAGGCCCTTAAAATGGTCCTAGATGTTTGGGAACCAAAAAACTGCTAAAAATAATAAGTTGCCAAAAAACATTGTTTTGAGCCAATTGGACAAGGTGGATGGCCATCAAGATCCTACTAGATCAATCCTCACCCCTTA
>JZKD02S0291075.1:8953-20137 GCA_000966675.3 Picea glauca | reverse complement strand
AATTCAAGTGTCTTTTTGGGTGAGTTTTTCATGTTGGTTCTGGAGAGCAAGAGGAGAGTTGAGTGCTAGAAAAAGAGTACTAGCAATTTTATGGTTAAGGAAAAGAATTGTTGGATTGAGTTTTAAGTTGAAAATGAGGTGAGCACTCCTAGAGCATCTAAGAGTTCCTAGAGTGCCCAGCTGTGATATTTCTAGCCAACCAAGGGCATTGGAGCCTTAGAGGGGAGTGGGAAGGCCTGAGGAACTACACAACCGAGAAGGGGGATCTTGTTCCTTGGGTTGTGTAGGTTTAAGGGAAGAGAGCTGGTGGATTGGAACTGTTGTTGGAGTATGTTAACCCCTATATTTTCTTACTTGAGAATCCTTAGGGTTAGGAGCCAACATGACTTATTTGGCTGGCATTTGGATATTTTTCCCAAATATAACTTGGTATGTGCCAAGGTTGGTTCCCATATGAGTACAAGTACAAGATTGGTTTGGTAGTGTTCCTTGTTTCGGAGACATAAATTTAAACAAGTATTCATGGATAGAGAGAGATGTATATTTATAGCATATTTCCTACTTGGTAGGAGACAGAGATCGGAGGTCTGCATCGCAGATTTGATTACATATTAAGATCCCTTGAGAGCTCATGATTCCAATGAGGCTTTTCAAGACGACATGCAAGCAATTTACTATTTTTAGCAATTCGAGTTCTGGACCTCAAATGATTATTTTGATCACATATTTGGATTCCCCACTAAAAATTGAATCTAATGAGTGTATTTTCATTGACATGCGATGAGATTCTTTGTAAATAGAAATGTCTGATTTTATACAAACTATATTTGGTAGGGTTGTCCTAGTGGTCCTAGACATATTTGGACTTTTCATATTTTTTAGGCCGAATTGTTATTTTTAGCGGGGATATATATAGCAGGTGTGGTCGTCATGCAAGGTGGCAAGTGACAGGTTTGAATTTCGACACTTGATAGTTTTAGAGTGTGATGTGTTGTGCACTTATTTGTTGTAAATATTTTTTCGATTGATTTCAAAGACAAGGGGAGACTACGGATGTCCAAAATAAAGATTGCAAGATGGAGATTGTTGGAAATATTTTTTTTTGGATTTTTGATGCTTAGTTTGGATACCCTATATTTGAAGGAATTTTTACCCTAGATACCTATCTCAAATTGGAGCATAGGTTATATGGTTGGAAATCTTATTCCAATACCTTTCCAATGGTATATGGAATTCCCTCTAACTCCCTAAGAATGAGGAGATATGAATTTTTACGTCCGACAACTTAGCCATAAATGTAGGTCGACTTGGCCAGTCTTTATAGGTTGGCCCTAAAAGTGGGGACAAAAATACTATAAATGCAGGATAGATGTGTGCATTTGAAGAGAAACCAAGCAATAGATCAAGTATGAGGTGTGTAGAAGTGATCTAAGGTGCGCTAGAGGAGATAGAGCATCTTTTTGGGGTCTAAAGGTGTGCAAGAGGAGTCTTCTTGGGATTTTCTTATTCTTAAGGTTCACTATAAAGGACTAAAGGTTTGTGATGCTACAATGTGCATTGTTTTGAGGTTGTGATGTTGCAATGTGTGTTGTTTTGAGGTTTTGATGCTGCAATCTAGGATCATATTCTAGGAATGATGTTATGAGGCTCACTAGGGCATGAAGACTACATGTGACCAAGGTTTGAAGGATTGTCTACAGAATGAAGCATCCAAGTGAAGTCAGAAGTACTATGTGTATAAGGATATTATATTGGTGTATATACATGTCTTATTGAGTTGGTGCTAAGGTGAGGGGATTGGTGTCTCTAGCAGGTTGATGCCTACAAGTGTTCTTGAGTTGGTACTCAGTTGAGGATATTGGTATCTCCAGTAGGTTGGTGCCTACATCTTGTTGATTTGGTACACAGTTAAGGAGATTGGTGTCTCCAATAGGTTGGTGCCTATAATATTTGTAACAGTAAGTTGGAGCTTACAAACGTTTATAAAGATAACTTTATGATTTTCTCCTGATTGGGTTTCCATGTTAAACTTTGGCATTATGATTTGATTTTATATGTGATTATTGTTTATCATATAATCATTGATTGATGAATGGTTAAATAAAGTAAAAAGTATCTTATATTGATTCACCCCGCCTCTCAGTATAAGCATAAGTTCAACAATTGGTTTAAGAGTAGGTTCCTTCATAAATAGTCTAACCATTGGAAGGTAGATCTCAGGAGCACACATGGCTAGTCAAGAAATTTTCTTCACAAACAAGGGTCCAATGTTTTACGAAACAAACTATGTGTTCTCGAGTATAAGGATGCAGAGATATTTAATGGTTCTTGGGTTTGATATTTGGCAATTAGTCGTGAATGGTTATACAACCCAAACAACTCCACCAACAGATGTGGTCAGGAAGAAGCCTAGTAAACATAATGTAAAAGACATGAATTTCATCTCGTGTGGTCTATCAGAATCCGAGTTTGTTAAGGTGATGCATTGTGGATCAACAAAAGAAATTTGGAACAAAATTCAAAACATATATGAAGGCAATGAAAAGGTGAACAAGGAAAAGCTCCAAACTCATAGAAGACAGTTCAAGAGTTTGAAAATGAAAGATGGAGAAAATGTTGCATCATATTTCCTTCGAGTGGATGAAATTGTTAACACCATCAAAGGACTTGGTGAGAAGTTTGAAGACCCAATGATTGTGCAAAAGGTGTTGAGATCTCTCCCCTTGAGATTTCATGCCAGGGTCTCTTCCATTGAAGAAATGAAGGATCTGGAGAAACTAAGGATGGATGAGTTGCATGGGATTCTCACTACATATGAGATGAGGACAGAAAAAGAATAGATAGCATGAAAGGAAGAAGCTTGCAAAGCATCAAAGAATACAAAATGACACAACTTCTATCATTGTTCCAACCATGAATCAAATATAGAAGAATCATAATTTGTGAGAAATCTAAAAAAAGGATATGGCAAGCACAAAGGTAAGATAGCCTTCATATGTTTTAATTGTGGTAGAGTAGGGCATTTTGCTACTAAATGTCTATATGCAAAAAGGGAAGACATTGATGATGAGGACAGTAATGTTAAAGAAGAACATAACAATGGAAGCAAATCTTATAGACACAAAATAGGAACATATACTAAGAAGAAGATTTTTTACTCTAGAGAGGATAGTATCCCTCCTGAAGAAAGTGATGGATATGTTTATGATATTGACAAAGAAGAATTCATCTTCATATCCATGGATACAAATTATAATCATAAAGAAAATGAAGACAATAAGAAAGAAGAAGAAGGCATTGATGGGGAAGTGAATTTTGAAGCAGAACTCATTAGTGCCTTAGAAGAAATACACAGACTCAAGGAAAAGAATAGAAAGAAGAAAGAGTAATTGTAGAAATATGAAGAGGAGGATCATGATCTTGAAGAAACAAAGAAGAAATTTATCATCCTGGAGACTCAACTAGAAGAGGCAAAATGGATAGAAGAAGTGGTGAGAAGCCAGCTAAAGCAAAAGGAAGAAAATTGCAAGAAGATAGAAGCTGAAATAGTTTCCTTGAGAAAGGAAGTAGAGAAAACAATTGATCAGTTGAATAGAAGATTGAAGTTTGGAAATAGTACTGAAATATTAGATAATATTCTCAGTTGCCAAAGGTCACCATTCATCAAGACAGGTCTTGGCTATGATGAAAAACAAAAGACCCCCGAGGGATATGAAAAGCACTAAGGTCACGAAGCCATCAAAAAAGGAAAATGAAGAAAAACCTAAAAGCTATGCCAATATTCTCAAAGGCTCCATAAACAATGAAACCAACGGGAAAGGAATTGATGACCAGCAAAAATCTGATTGTTTTTCTTGCAATAATTTCGGTCATAAAGCAATATATTGTAGCGCTTATGTAGTAAGTGATCATGTGAGAGATATAAACAGAGGTTCTTATAAAACTGGAAAGAATTATTATGTGAGCAACAAAACCAAAAGTTCTCATGGGTTTGTTGATAGAAGCTACAATTCATTTGCTCCCCTACTTGATTACAATGTTGAATGTTATAAGTTCAATAACTATGGGCACATAGAATGTGACTGTAGAAACAACATAATAAAGAGGGAAGAAGATGTTCTTTCCAAACATAGATAAAAATACACAAAAGTGTGGAAAAGGAAGCAAGAAGAAAAAAATAAGGAAGAATGTGGAATTGCACTTTATGCTCAAAATAAAGGGAACCAATGGTACATTGATATTGGATGTTCAAAACACATGACAAGGGACCATACCAAGTTTCTCACCTTGAAGAAAGAAAAAGGAGGCAGTGCTACTTTTGGAGATAATGGTTCTGCAAGGATAGTTGTAAAAGGTTTCGTTAATCTTGATAATGGAAAAACTAAGACACATAATTTCTTGTATGTTGAAGGGTTAAAGAATAATCTTCTAAGTGTCATTCAAATGTGTGATAAATGTTAAAACCTCACATTTCATTCTAAAGGGTGTGAGATAAGGAAAGAAGTTTTAGGAAGACTAGTGGAAAATGCAAATAGAACCTCAAGCGATGTATACATACTCGATGAAGTCAAAGAATAAAAGTGTTGTATGGAACAAACGTTGGGAGTGATATCCCTCTCATCGTGTTAGTAAATGGAAGAACAAGTTCAAGGGGAGCAACCATTTTGATGTCAAAGGGGGAGAAGTTGCAGACAAGGGAATATTTGCAGACACAAGAAAAGTTGCAGACAAGGGGAGTATCAGAATTGACTAAGGGTTGTCATCAATGACAAAGGGGGAGATTATTATAAATATTTTTGTCATTGATGTCAAAGATATGGGGACACTATGGATGTCCAAGATGGAGATTGTTGGAAATATTGTTTTTGGATTTTTGAAGGTCAGTTTGGATACCCTATCTTTGAAGGAATTTTTACCCTAGATACCTATCTCAAATTGGAGCATAGGTTATATGGTTGGAAATACTACTCTAAGAACTTTCCAATGGTATATGGAATTCCCTCTAACTCCCTAGGAATGAGGAGATGTGAATTTTTTCGTCTGACAACCCTGCCATAAAATTTAGGTCGACTCAGCCAGTCTTTATAGGTCGACCCTAAAAGTGAGAACAGAAATACTATAAATACATGATAGATGTGTGCATTTGAATAGAAACCAAGCAAGAGATCAATTATGAGGTACGTAGAAGTGATCTAAGGTGCCCTAAAGGAGATAGCGTGTATTTTTGGGGTCTAAAGGTGTGCAATAGGAGTCTTCTTGGGATTTTCTTGTTCTTAAGGTGTGTTATGAAGGATTGAAGGTTGATAATGTTGCAATGTGTACTATTTTGAGGTTGTGATGTTGCAATGTGTGTTGTTTTGAGGTTGTGATGCTACAGTATTGGATCATATTCTGGGAATGGTGTTATGAGGCTCGTTGGGGCATGAAGGCTACATGTGACTAGGGTTTGAAGGATTGTTTGTGGATTGAGGCATTCAGGTGAAGTCAGAAGTATTATGTGTATGAGGATATTATATTAATGTTTGTATAGGTTTTATTGATTTGGTGCTCAAATGAGGGGATTGGTGTCTTCAACGGGTTGGTGCCTGCAAATATTGTAACAGTAGGTTGGTGCCTACAAGTGTTGTTGATTTGGTGCTCAGTTGAGGAGATTGGGGTCTCTAATAGGTTGGTGCCTACATCTTGTTGAGTCGGTACTTAGTTAAGGAGATTGGTGTCTCCAGTAGGTTGGTGCCTACAATATTTTTAACGGTAGGTTGGTTCCTACAGACATTTATAAAGATAAGTTTATGGTTTTCTCCCAAATGGGTTTCCATGTTAAACTCTATGCATTATGATTTGAGTTTAAATGTGATTATTATTTCTCAACTAATGAATGGTTAAATCAACTAAAAAGTCTCTTATACTCATTCACCCCCCCTCAAGTATAAGCATAAGTTCAACATCCTTGAGGATAGGTGGCATACTTCATGAGGAAAGCAAGGTGCATGCTTTATTGGAGATGAGTTTGCATTGTTAGTTGGAAAGTGGAGTTGACTGAGGGTGGAATTCCACTTTATTTCACTTAAATCCTCTTTATCAATATTCTCCATGTGCATTACTCCCTATTTCCATGTGCTCTCTCCCTATTTTAGGGCACATATCCCCATTTTCCACTCATGTGCATGTGTTTCACTCTCCTTATTCCCTCCAACATATGCATGTTCTCTCCTTTCATGCACACCCCACCTTATATATCATTCCACCCTTCTCATGCATATGTGTCCCTCTCTAATGCGCAATATTCCCTATTTTCATGTGCATTCCTTCCCTCTCCCTATTTTTCTAGTGCAATCACTATTTAATGTGTCTCCCTTTTGTCCCTTCCTCTTTCTCTTTACTCCCTCTCTTCTTGCGCTAAAACCCTACTTCTTAGCGCAAATTCCCTCCTTCCCTACTTATTAGCACATTACTCTTCTAATTCCCTAAGTGCTCTTTCCTATATTTTAGGGCACAAATCCCTTTCTTTATCCCATGCGCTTCTCTTCCTCGATCCAGTCTCAGTTAATAGAGCATACACTTGACTTGTCACTCTCAGAGCGCATCCTCGGAGTTCATCTAGTGTGCATTGGAAGAGGAGCTAATCTTAGTTATATGCCCTCCTATTTTTTCCACACATGTGCACCCTCATGGATCTATATATTGGAGGCTTCTCTTCATGGTTCAAGGTCGATTTCTCTAGCAGTGAGTAGCAAATCCTCTTACTATCTATGTCTTCCATTCTCTAGCTTCTAGTCTTTTTGCGAGGATCAATATTATACTAGTTTTTGAACTTTTGTTTAGTGGTGCAATCATCCCTTTGGTAAGAGCAAGAATAAAATACTGTTATGTTCTTATCAAACTTAATGTTTGTTGGAATGGTGTTTAATGTTTTATGCATGATTATGAGTTATAGCCCTTTATTTTAGTAATATTCTACAATTTAATTGTGCCCTCTTTTCATTTCCATTTATTTTCTTAAAACTAACACTACAGGAATTCCTACAAATAAAATTAACATTCATTTTGCTTATTGTCTTGTTCATCTAATCGTAGCCAAGAAAAATTTTCTTGCTGCTATTTTTTCAAATTTGATTGCATATTTTTGAGATTTAGAATAGCAGGAAGAAATATAGGGACATCTCCCTAAGGTTGGCACGCACCAGCCCAAACAGAGAGAAGACTTGTTCATGGCACCTAGGGCATTTCCTCCTACAATTAGCCTCCTTTTACAAATGATTTTACTTTATTTCAGATCTAATCTAGGGATCAAAAAGTGTGTTAATAGAGTAGAACATTGGTTTTGGGTTGTTGATTGTGGAGAGTGGACAGCCAAGAGGGTCATACCTCCCTGTGGACTCATAGCCTCGGCTCGGGGGTGGCTTTCTATTGAGATTTGGAACAGCAAGCCTATGGTTGGGAGGAACATCTCCTATTCGTAGCTAGTTTGTTCTTCATAAACAAACAAGTGTTTTGTGTGATTTCTTATGGTTAAATTTCGTTGTGTAAATTTATGTATGAATGTTGTGTGGTTGCTTGAACAATTGCATTATGTTCTTTTAGAAATGTTGTTAATTGCAAGAATTAGTTAGCATGTGCCTGTTATTGATTTTATTATGTCAAGGAAAAAAAATATTTAAGTGGATTTAGCATGAAAGGTTATTTACAAGTGGTATTAGAGCAGTAGGTTATAGCAATGGGCCTACTACAGCAAAAATACAGTTGTTGTGTTTTAATTGGGGAAAAAATTTGGGATTATGCTAAATCCCCAATTTTTGGGTGTATATCAATCAAAATCAACTTGGGTATGTCAAAAATTATGAAGTCAACAATTGGTTTTGGTCATGGACGTCAAAATCACCAAATCTATGGAAGCTACACAAGTTTTGGGGATGAAAATTAAGTTCGCCTAGATAGAGAAATCAAGGAAAAAACCCCTCAAAATACAATTTTTAGGTGGGAGCTCTTGGTGTAGAGGTCGACTTGGTTGATTAAAGGGTCGAATGTAGCTTGGAGCAATTTATTGTATCCTTACAATACAAGTTCAGGGGTTCGTGATAGTTGCAGATTCGCAAGTTCAAAAAATTATGAAATTCGACTAAGAATCAAGATCTTTTGAATTCATCGATATAGTGTGTATCGGCGAGGAAAGAAGATCCTTCCCCAATACATCGGCGAAGGAAGATATTTTGGAGCCGCTGAAATGTCGAAGGAAGAGCTTCAAAAATCGCTAAAAAGGAGGAAAAAGAGTTTCAACGAAGAAAGTGCATTCTTCGTCAAAACATCAGCGAGAAAATGGAATTATTCACCAATACGTCGGTGAGAAGAAGTGATTTTTATCAGTGAAAAGATAAAGTTTTATCACCAATACATCGGCGAGAAAATGTGATTAATTTGTCTATACGTCAGAGGATAAATCCTATCTGGCGTCGAAACGTTGGCAATAAAATGTGATTTTTTGTCGATACAACGGAGGAGAAATCCAATCTAGCACTGAAACGTTGGTGAGAAAATGTGATTTATTTGTCGATACACCAGAGGAGAAATCCAATGTGGCGTCGAAATGTCGATGAGAAAGAAAGGTTTTTACTAGTGAGAAAATAAAATAAGTCGTTGATGAAGAAAGATAAGGAGTCAGCAAGCAAAGGAGATAAGTCACCAATAAAGGCGTATATCAGTGAGGAAGGTGAATCTTGCGTCAATATATCAGCAAGGAAAAGACATTCCATCACCAATACATTGGCGAGAAAAATACAATTTGTCAACAAGAGGATTTAGTGCCAAAATGCCAAAGGAAAATGCTCTTTTGGCATTGATACGTCGGCAAGTAAAACAAATCTCAACGTCTATAAATCGATGGAAAATATGTTTTTGGGGCCAATACGTCAGCAAGGGAAATAGATCATGATTATCGATAAAGGATAAAGAGAATAATAAAGAAGAAAATAAGGAAAACAAAGAAGAGGAAGAAAGAGATAAAGAGAAAAGTGAAAGAAGATAAGGAGGAAAAGGGAAGGAGAAAAATGATAATTTACAATAAGTCTAGAGCCAAAAACTTGTTTTGGGCATAACAAGAGCATTTAAACTCTTAATCGGATGAAATTTTAGGGGTGTGTCCATAGTGACGAGGGATAAAAGAATTCCAATGAGGGCCACTAGCTAATTATACTTTCATTTTTGGAAAAATGTGAAATAGTGATTTTTGAAGATCTGGGTCATGCTCAGTAACCAAGGCCTAGATAAAGATGAAAATTTTATAGATAGTTCAAAAAGAAAGCATGAAGATACCCATTTGAGCTCCTAGAAAAAATTGAAGGGGTTTGGAGTGGAAATGTTGAAATGGGGTAAAATTTACTATTTCCAGGTGTGTTATGGGGATTTTTGAAAACTCAAGAAGAATAAAAGGGACCTCAGATCACCTATCTAGAAAATTTTATTTACTCGA
This sequence comes from Picea glauca, assembly GCA_000966675.3. Classification (NCBI taxonomy): domain Eukaryota; kingdom Viridiplantae; phylum Streptophyta; class Pinopsida; order Pinales; family Pinaceae; genus Picea; species Picea glauca. The sequence goes on along the minus strand of JZKD02S0291075.1, from coordinate 10,674 downwards.
CTTTTTATTTACTCATCAATTTAAACAACTTGGTCTTGAGACGATTTTTTCATTTTTGCTTCGTTTAGAGCATAGCCATTTTTGGCCAAAACTTCCAAGTCTGGAGGAAATGCAAAAGGCACAAATTGACAAATCTAGATTGATACAGAAGTCGGATGGAATGTCATATTCTAAATCTGAGAGTTGTTGTGTATTCAAAATCATGAATAATATCAACACCTGATATAAAATTTTCCTATTTCTCACCATATTTTCTTCTACAAAAGGCAGAAGTTATCCCTTGAGATTTTTTGGTACCAGTGAAACAAGTGCAAAAAGGGGTGAAACTATTGATTTCAGAAGGTCGTAACTTCTAGCTCTGAAATTACAATAAGGCATAAGTAGATCCATTGGAAAGGTAATATAGAGGGAAACATGACAAAGGATTGAATTCTCCAATAGAGCATATGGTTGTTTTATTAAGCTGTGGGGAAATGGGCGATTGAGCTTTGTGAACCATGCAATTGTTCAAATGGAATATTTTCCAAATAACGTCAATTTTTGGGAAAATATTTCTAGATGTTACAGGTACAGGAAAGATGTCAATAATGAGTAAGAAGGAGTGCATATACTCATGATAGTTCTTGTGCAAAGGTATATAAGCACATTTGGAATGTAATAGCCTAGTAATGGAAAGAGGTTGAATTCTAATAATAGGGTAGTGTTGATGAGAAGGGGAACACTCAAGTAGAGAATGTTATGTCAAGAGCCTATTGACCAAATGACCAAGGATCTTAATCATCAGGAAAATTGCAATACAAAGTTGGGCATTTCTACAAAGGTGTTGGAAAATTTATTAATAAAAACTATTGATGATGTAGCCTACCTTCTATTAAATAAAGACAAGTTACAACAGAAGAAAGGGAAAGAAATTTATCTTGTAGATGACACAGGTTATAAACTAGATAGTTCATTTGAGATCCAAAGTATTTATTACTTGCAGGAAAATGACATGGAAGTGGGGGAAATCTTGTAGAAGTTGGTTGAGGCAATAAAGAGTTGCAGAGGGAGTGCAAAGTCACAGAGAATGTAGCAAAAAGTGGATAAAGGACTCAATAAGAGTAGAACGAAATTATTATTCAGTTGATCTAAGATCCTGAATGAATTGCAAGGGAAATCGACAAGGATTTCTCACATGAAACATTGAGCTAGCAACTGAAGAATGTCATTAATAGGCATGGAAAGGCAAGGTAAGACTCCATAGCCTTGAAAGTAGAGATGTGATGATAGATGCAAATATTGTTGCAAAAGAGAACAAATATCTCAGGAGGTGATGTGTGAGTCATCTCCATATGAAAGCATAGGAATGCCTGGAAAAGGGTTGCTAGCTATGAATTGGTAACTATGGTCGAAGTATCCAAGGAAAAAAAGAAAATCACTTATTTTATCAAAGTGCGTAGTGGAAGTAGGGTACATGTAAGAATGATTCAAGGACGAGACAGTAAAAAAATGTATTCACTTAAAAGTGCCAATGGTGGAATGTATCATTCCATTGAGAGCAATTGGTCCTAAGTGGAAAGGTAGGGTTTCACAGTGAACCACTCAATGAAGTGAAGATTGAGCAAAGCCAATGGACAGCTAGAGATAATGGCAAGGAATGCCATAATGATTATGGTTAAGTTGATTCAAAGATATTGTAGTATCAAGGTGATGGAATGATATAAAGCACATCATTCCAATGT
>JZKD02S0291053.1:0-20137 GCA_000966675.3 Picea glauca | reverse complement strand
AGGTGGATTATTTAAATAATATAGATAAGTGACAAAATCAAGAAATGATAAAGTAAGGTGAAAAAATCAAGAAGGGATATTTGAATGATAAAGTATTGGAGAGCCTTCTATTTATTGAAAGTGGTTAACCCTAAAAATAAGGAAAATAGGTTAAGTGACCTAGAAATGGGTTAAGTGACCTAAAAGAATAAATCATTATTTAAATGATAAAGTAAGGTGACAAAGTCAAGGTGGATTATTTAAATAATAAAGAAAAGTTAAAAAATCAAGAAATGATAAAGTAAGATTAGAAAATCAAGAAGGAATATTTAAATGAAAAAATATTGGAGAAATTTCTATTTATGAAAAGTGGTTAACCCTAAAATAAGGAAAATAGGTCAAGTGACCTAGAAATAGGTTAAGTGACCTAAAAATGGGTTAAGTGACCTAGAGGATGAAAGTATAAATAAGATATCAATGGTCTCTTGTAGATCATCCTTTTTGTGAATCAATGGAGAGCTTCTTGTGAGAATATATTTTGGAGTATTGATGGAGAGATTCTTATGAGAGCTTGTTGATCATTTTTGGTGTGGAACACTTGATAATATTGAATATATATAGGTGAATAAAGTAACCAAGTATATCTAAGCTGAATTTTAGAAGGAAGGTGAAGAAAAGAGGGCTGGAATTGAAGGGAGGATAAATTCTTTTGATGATGCTTCCTAAATTATGTTATTTACAGGTCATCTCACCATTTGCGCTATAACTTTTTTCTATAATGCTTCAAACCATGAAATTTATATTCCATATCAACAACATTGTGGACCATTGTGAGAGAATGACGTTCGTATACAAAGTGAAATGGTGGAAAAGGACGTGGGCTCAAAGAGTTCTCAGGGGGATCCAAGATTGAGGATACAAAGAACTCGATGAAAACATGATACCAATAAATGATCGACCAAAGTAAATTTTATAGGTAACATCGAGGAACAAGAACAGTATTATCAGTCATTAAGAAAGACAACATGGAAAAAATGTGGCATTAACAGAAGACGGGATGAGTAGACACATAAAAAAATATGAAGTTATTTGGGAAGTTAAGAGCATAAGGGAAACATGAGATAGAGAGATCGGGGTGAATGGAAAATTAATGGCCCCACCAAATCCCACCTGAAAAATTATGAATCATTGGTGAGTACATAATAACTCTGACGAGTGATGAAGGGATAGTGAGCAAAATGGTATCAATGATATTTAACTACCATAGTGACATTAATAGGGCACAAATTCGTGGATATGATGAAATAAGCAAATATTTGATTGAGACCTCCCCAAACACAAAGGTGATATCCATGTTGGGGAACTTAAAAATGACACCTAGACTCTATGACAGGTGACATTTGGACACGTCACCTATTTATTGGAGAAAACAGGAAATGATAACTATAAATAAAAAACCTATCTATTGCATTCACTCCTGGGTACAAGAGTGTTGTGCCAATGTAATTATCAAGAAGAAATATAGGGTTGTAGGCATGTTCCATTCATCCATCCAAGATGAATAATATCATCTAGTTGTGTGTGCCTAAAAACATTGTATTCATGGATTTCCACAACTATAGAAGGTCTCGTCCAATGCATTTGTAGCTTCCCTAGATGTTTCTGATATTTGTTATCGTATAACAGGACTAGATCACCTTGTGCAAATGACTTATGCTTTATATGGTGATCATGCCAAGTATTTTCTCAGGATTTCTCCACAGTCTGATGAAAATATGATAAGAATCTAGCCTCCTCAAGTTCCATTAGCTATGTAATTCATGTCGATATGGAGTCATCATCTGTCATCTTATTAGCTTTTGTAATGAATATACTTGGGGTAAGAAACTTAGCTAGAACTACCACTTCTCTTCCATATACCAGTTGAAATGGGTATACCTGTGTAGTCTCTTCATGGTAGTCATGTAATCCTATAACACAATTGGAACTCACTCATCCCAGTCATCCTAATTTTCACAACAGACTTTAGTCATCCCCATCTCCAAGATTTGATTAAATTATTCTATTGTTTCGTTAGATTGTGGATGGTAGAGACTACTCTTATGATGTTGAATAAAATATTGTATTGTAAGGGTCACGATACTCTCACTAATCAAATGGAAACATTGATTACTATTCAAGCTTCAAGGACAACCAAACCAGGTAATGATACTCTGAAAAATAAACCATGATGTTGTGGATGTAGAGAAATATCGAATAGCTTATGCTTCATCCCATCAAGTCAGGGAGTCAGTTGCAGTAATTATGTATATTTCCTTTGAATTCTTGGCAAGGTGATTTATCAGATTGATGAAATCGATTGCCCATTTTTCAAAGGATTTCAATACTCAGACAGGTTGTAAAGGTAACTCATCATGACAATATGGCTTCCCCACTCTTTGGAATACATCGCAAGCCCCAACATAATCCTTATCATCTTTAAACATAGTAGTCCACCATAATTCTTCTTGTAATATCTTCTAGTTAGTTTCTTTGTCACCAACATGTCTTCCCACATCTCCATTATTATGACATTCCCATAGAATATCAAGTTTTTCATGGTCTAGTACACATCTCCTCAAGATGCTATCAAATCCTAATTTGTACAAATTATGGGCCCGCAATTAGTTGATAGTCTATTACAAAAACCACTAGGTTCATTTTCTGAGTTGCAGAATATCCCTTCGACATAGTACCAATGGTTAAAATAATGCAATGTCCAATAGATAATCAGGAATATCCTTAATACAGAAAATATCTACATCATTGAGCTGATCATCTACAGCTATGCCACTTTCTCCCGACTCTAGTCTAGAAAAATGATTTGGACCCACATTTAGTTTTCCAAGCTTGACAATGATCTCAAAATAAAAATCCTGAAATAACAACAACCATCTGCAAATTTGACCTTATAAAATAGGTTTGTTAACCAGATACTTCAAAGAAGAGTGATCAGTAAAAAAATTAAAATGACCACCTAACAAATAATGTCTAAACTTTTGTAAAGCGTAAACCATTTCCAAACCTTCCCTTTGAATTGTAGTGTAGTTGTGCTAAGCATGGGAAATCTTTCAGCTAGAAAAGTAGACAACATGATCAATATTTATTTCCCCTGGTTGTGCCAGAATATTGCTTAACGTGATCACACAGTCATAAATGTGCACATGAAACTCAATTTTCCAGTTAGGATAAGTTAAAATAGGTGTGGTGCTCATCTTTTCTTTTAGTGGGTCGAACGCTTTATCGTAGTCCTAAGTCCAACAAAACTCTTTGGAATTCTTTAGTAGTTGTTCCAAAGGTGTTTTTGTTCTTTCACAACTCCTAGTAAACCTATTATAATATCCAGTATGGCCCAAAGTAGTTCAAAATTGTTTCACATTGGTAGGAGGAAGAATATTGAGAATTATTGCAACTTTCACAGGATCGACTAGCACTCCTTCTCTACAAACTATATGTCCAAGCAGATTCCCAAAGGGTACAAAAAAATACATTTTCTCATATTAAGGGAAATCTCCAGTTGTTTGCATCGGTCCAACATCAGCCATAATATCTCGAAGTGCTCCTTGAGTAAGTTGTACATAGTCCAATCATCCAGGTATACCTAGATAAACTTATGAATGAAGTTGTGGAATGTTGTAACCACAATTCAACAAAACATTGTTGGGGCATTCTTGAGTCCAAAAGGAATAACATTACAGGAAAATGATCCCCACTCGATAGTGAAGGTATTATTTTTCTTTTCTTTCTCAACATTTCTAACTTGGTGGTATCCTTAAAAACCATATGTAAAAGAATACACTTTGTTTCCCGCTACTTGATCCAGTACCTCATCACTAAAGGGGGTAGAAAAGGGATCATGCACACTGGAAATTTTCAGGATTCTGTAGTCAACACAGACTTGTATATACTTCATACCTTTCTTTCTTTGTATTACAATAGGATTCATCCATTCAGCCTAATCGAGAGGGAAAATCATCCTAGATGATAGCATCCTATCAATCTCCTTCTTCACTTTCTCTTTGACTCTGGGGTTCAAACAGTATGGCCTATGTTTAACTCGTATTGAGTTAGGTTTTAACTCTATATTCATCTCCCCTAAATATCCATTAATACCTTTTATTTTTGAAAATCTTGTTGGGAATAGATCCTCGTATTCCTATAGTAGAGCTTGTATCTCTGTAACAGTCAGTTTGTCCCAATAATCCCCTATGGAAGCTATCACAGGTTGTTCCTCGCTCCATATTTTTATTTATCAAAAATTTAGGGGTTTATAATAAGAACTATTAACATCATCCAACTTGGTGTCGTGAACAACTCTAGTGCCTTATCATTCTTTAAATGTCAAATACCTAAGATCATCTAGGCCTTCGCAGTCACTTGGGTTTTCATAAATTTTACTACAATTCAAATATATTCATGCAAGTTCTGGGGAAATGCTATGATGAAGTAGGTATTCAAGTTCTATATGGACTATGTGTAGATATAGAGGTTTAAATTCATCCATAAATATCATTTTCTTAATCTATTGCAAAGTTAAGGTGATTTCAAGAGACTTACCCGAGAATGAGAAGTATTGGAAAAACTGGTTTTGAAGTAATTCCCAGCAAGAGGTTTGTCGTCAAGGATCCTCATGCATATACCAAGTGGATTGAATTTTCCCACCACCTCTGCATCCTTCTCAAAACCATGGAAGAACTTTGTCGACCCTAAATGTAGATCGTTCCAACCTATATGCAAGAGAATCCAGGGCGCGACACTACTTGGTGGTGTGAGTGGGAGACCATCATAATTCACATCATATCATATTCGAAACATGTGAATACATTTGTATGAATGGAAAATGTCAATGGGAATGACCATGGCTTCAAAATATTTCACAATATTCCCCACTCTAGCCTCTGTGATGATTTGGGAAAGCATGTTACTTCACAAGGCCATGAAATATCATTGTAGCGGCAACTTGCATGACCCCTATCGACAGTCCTACTAGAAAAGGTGCCATCAGGTGTGGAGGGGGTCATGTTCCCCTCAGTATAAGACATTATTTCACTATATGAACCTCAGTGTAGTATCTGGTACACCATACAAGTGGTCGACCTATTAGAAAAATAGGATTGTGGAGCAATAAAAGAAAACAAATGAAAAAATAAAACACAGAAGATACACAATACAATAGACATGGATATATGTGGTTCAACTAGTGTGGGCCATGTCCACTAGAGAAATTGTTAGGTCCTTCCTTTACTATTATCCAACAAATGAACAGATACAACCTACAACACACTCGTTGTAACTTCCTCTTCTTTCTCTCATAGTCTCCTCTCTCAGAATACAATATTCACTCTCATACACAACCACAATACAATACCCTCATACAAAAATGGGTTATCTTTTTGGGTGAAAATCCTAACATAAATTCTACCATCATATCTACAACCTTGTAATGAATGTTCTATATTGACTATGAAATAACAATATTTTACAAGACAATTTTGCCAAAATTTTCTTCAGGGGCTTGTTGGCCCCCATGCCCCCCAGTCGGGGGGGTAGGACCCCCTTCATTTGAAGGCTAGCCCCCGAATCCCCGAAATAAGTGGGATATGCCTACTTGCATATGAATCAAGAATATAATCAAGCTCTACAATCAACATGACCTGCTCTAGGGAGTGTCAATTCTTGAATCTTGTCAGTTAACGTCGAAATATGGACTTACAACTGCGCAATATTAGTTTCTTCAGTCGGTCTCATAAACCGCAATATTCCTTGGTTGATAGTCGTTGCTTCAATTTTTATCTCATTCTCTAAGGATTCCCCTAATTTAGTTATACATTGCTAGGTTAATGGTATCTGGTTCAATGATATAAACCCCAGTATAAACCATTATCGTTGGTGGTATTTATGGATGGGGTTTGCCAATTTCCCTATTTCATCCTTAAATATTTGGTTATACTCCCAGTCACACTCACCATCTCTTTGTTTGATCTACCGCAACTCAGAGAGATCCTACTATTCTGACTCGGGTAAGTGGAATTCTATTATGAACCATTGTTTGACTTTAGCAAGAGTGAAAGCTTCTCCTTGAGGATTCCCTACTTCAATGGATTTCATTTACCATTTTAAAGCATGATCTCTTAAGGTGGTATACAACTCGACTAGTTTGTTAGGATCTAGAGTTCCATGAGACCTCCATATGGACTCACAAAGAAACCAATTTTGTTTGACATCCTCATCCCCTTTACCCCAAAATTGTAGGTATCAGGTGAGGGATCCTACATGTTGAGTTTACATCAGATAACTTGGGGATACTATCAAAATGAATCTGAAAGTTATTGGTTGTGAAATAACTAGAATACTTGCCACACTACTATTACTACTATTGCTTAAACTTACTGGACTAGAAGGGTTAGATGCAATCAAACCTACATAAATATTAATTAGAGAGATTAAAAAATTCGCAGATGACACTAGGGGAGTAAGAAATTGTTGGACCTCAACCAAGTTTTGAGAGATACTTGGTCAAGTTTGACCATTTTGGACTTCGACATCCTGTCGAAGGCAGAGCGCAAGGTGAAGAAGAGATCGCAGTATCTCGGCCCCTTTTTGGGTCCTTTTTGGGATTTGGGAATATGTAATGGGTATGGGAATGGCATCCCATGGGTTTACCCATGCTTAGGCCTATTTTGTAATATATAAATATATTTCTAGGTGATGTAAGGAATATATAGGATAGAAGAGGCATCGAGGTGATGTTATTCTAACTGAAGGTGTGGTTTTTAAATGGTTTGTGCATACTGTGAGAAACTTTCAGAGCTAAGTGCAAGTGTTTCTAACAGACTGTGAAGGGATTTGTGTTGTAGCGCAAGGAAGGAGGATCTAGCGAGGTGTGCAGATCTCCTGTCCTATGCGGAGTGAGGTTTTTGTGGATCTGTGTATGTATCTGATTGAAGAAGCTAATAAAGAAGAAGAGTTGGTGGACATAGCCCCAGGGTGGAGGTGAACCACGTATATGCTATGTTGCTCTACCTTGTGCGATGTGTTGGTGTAATTGTGTGTTATTTTCTAAGTGTTTGACATAGATAGATAGATAGATTTGTTATACTTCATTTTTATGATGAATCTAAATGTTAGATATGACCTATGTGAACTTGCTTAGTGCTTGAATCTGCTAGATATGATCTAATTCCTTATGCTAAGTGCTTAGATGCATTAGATCTGGGTGAATGCTGCGATGCTCTGTTCTATCTGTGGAGTGGATATTGGTTAGATATTGATGAAGGTTTATTGTTGAGTGCTCTGTTAAATACTAGAATCACAAATATGTGTCCCAGCTAAAGTTGCATACATCTGAGTTATGCAACCACCCCTGCCTCTACCTTGGGTGAGACTTCATCTACTTCGCAGGTGTTGCCAAAAGCGTCGGTAGTTAGGGTTTTGTTGGTGCATTGTTGGTGCATTAAACCTTGGGTCTACCCCTGTGCCAACAAATGGTTCCATTGTCGGGACCTAAAATTGTGATTGTTGGGAACTGAGGAAGAAGAATCTTTGTGAAAATATTCAACCTGAAACTGAGAAATTCCCATGTGTAGATCTGTTGCCCTAGTGTACAGCATTATACTTGACTTGTGAAGATCTTTCCCAAGAAAAGAGGTCAGATCTGAAGAAAGAGGTAAGATATGCAAGATTTGTGCTCTGATAAAGGTAAGAATAGTGAAAAGTTCTAGATATGAAAGCTTTGTGCTCTGTAGAAGTAAGAGAAGTGGAAAAAAAAAAATCTAAAGCATGAATCTAGGTATGTTTGATAGATTTTGTCCTAGCTCGAAAACTAGAGTAATGGTACATGAAAGAAGGTTTGATATGAATAGATCTAATAAGAATAGTGAAAAATATGTTATACCTATGCATAGAAAAAATATTTGGACTAACAAATGGATGCATGATCCAAGAAAGAATTTTTTGCAGGTTAGCTCCTACAATCCCAGCGTGTAGTACAAAAAGGGTTGGGGATTAGTTAAAATAAAGAGAGAATTAACCCTATGTTACAGTTGCAGAAGACCAAGACATATTGCTAAGGAATTCCCTGGGAGAAGAACTAGTTGTCTTCGTTGTAAAGATATGGACCATGAAGTATTGGATTGCCCTAGAATGATTGCTAAAGTTGAAAGAATGAATCTAAACCAAGAAAAACCTAAGGCGGATCCAAAAACTAAGATTATGGAAGAATCCCAAAAAGTATTGCTACAGATGAGATAAACCCTAAATGACCACCAACATGTCAGATTATCAGATATATTCAACGAAAAAGAATGCATTGAAGCAAGATCAGGAGACTTCAACATTGACTATGTTTTGGATGAGGAAACAAAGAACCTAGGAACTTTTAGGGAATCCTGCTATGGTTCCTTCACTAGGAGGAATAGGATTATTCAGAGGAAATTTGATAACCTTATGTGGGAAGCTCTCTCAAATACCTATGAATTTCAATGGAACTTTGACAGAAGAAGATTTTGAGATAATTAAATTTATCGAGGACAGCGCTCCATTTACCATGTTACTATGAAGACCTTGGATTGAAAGAGAGAAATCTGGGAGGAAGGAAGAAGAAGAAGTCTTAGAGAGGAAGAATCAAGAGTTAAAAGATTTTATAACTAAAAGGATCGCACAATTGATTGAAGAACATGAGAACATACCACGGCTATTTAACAACAATGACGTAGATATCAAAGTTGCAAGAACACTAGAGGACCCACAGAAGACTGAAATACCTATCTCAGATAAAGAAGAAGTATTACCCTTGAATCCTAGGAAAGAATATCCATAGTGCAAAGTCACTATGTCCAAAGAATATAAGAATCGGAATGGGAAAAGGGATACCGAGACAAAGCTCACTGGAAAGAAGGCTAGAAAACTAAGTAAGAAGAGAGATAAGATTGAAAAGTTATAGAAAGATCCAGAAGGAACCTCGCAAAAGAAAAATTTGCAAAATTGGAGCTTCGTCGAGATATCAGCACAGTGACACATGGCACTTCGCCAAGGCAAAGCAATATAGCCGTTGGGGACATTATAACCATTAGACCAACGCTCTGAATGGGTAGTAAGTAATTTATAACCAGATAGCTCTCCATCAGACCATTGGGACCGTGCCATAATGGACAGAACATAGTTCATGAAGGCTTCATATATGTTGCAAGCGACACGTTGTCAAGTTACCTATTTATCCCATCGCACCATGCACCGAGAACACTTTTTCTAACCAATAAATTGAGCCTGAAGACTAAGTTGATATTGCACAATGATCATCACATTGTTTCCATCTATTCCATTGCAGTGTCTAAGTTAATCTGAACCCAATCTAGTTAATCTCGAGCGTGTATGTCTGAGGAGATCAACGCATTCGAAGAAACTGTGACATAAGTACTCCTCGACTTGATGACTGAAAGATTCATGTCGGAGAGAGGATTATTTATAAGTGTACAAGATTCATCCACAAGAATAGTGCAAGAATATTCATTGACTTCTCACGGAGCCGAACCATCCCGGCCATCAGATGAAAAGTGAACCAAGCACAGGGATGATCTAGAGAATGCCAAATTGATCATGAATATATTACCCATCTACATACCACCTCTGAGCGGCGCAATAAATCGAGATAGCCTGCCTAGAGATTTTGAGTACACCTTGGTCATTTTGAACCTCTTGAAGGAGATCTGCACAGTTAGAGCAGACCAAGACAAGATTGCAACATTGAAGTTCAGCAACTTCAACCTCGACAACCAAAATTCTATAACATGCTCGCCCCACATAAGTATCTAACCAGAACAAAGGGGAAGAATTCAAAGATAATCCCTCAAGTGTGGACCAATAACCTCGCATACTCCACCCTGTTGAACGTCATGAAGATCCCACACTTCGGAAGACACCAGGAAGTGAATGCCTGTGTCAAGTTGTTGTTTTATTGTTACCATGGTGACTATTTGTGGCTAGAATGTTGTATCACAGTTGATATGACACTAATGAATCGGATCACAAGGTTGAGTATGTAGGGACCAGATCCACAGGATTCTTATCTAATAAAATCCATGGATCGTGCTCTAGCACAGAGGATCAAGGACACCTACGGCGATGTCGAAAAGGGGATGTGAGGCTACAAGGTATCTTCTATATAGAGTGGTGTAGTACACCTCACCTGTCAATTGATCACAGGGAAGGTTGTAATAAAGAACCGACCTACCCAAGTCACCGGCTTTGTGGTCAACCTCACAGGGAAGTGCGTGGAAGGCCTACAGATGAACTAGGTGAAGTACCTAGTATATCAGTTGGAACTAGAGTGCAGAGAAGCATAAGATAAAGGTTACAAATTCCATTTTAGTTGTCTTTTAATCCTTATTGAATTCATCACCTGGGAGATGCTGAAAGGTGTGACCTTCCTCGACATCGATCCATTTGAGCCGCTGGTCGCGAAGTTTAGTACACTTTGGTACTCCAGCAATATGAACAAACAGTGGCAGTCAAATGTTGTTTTTCATAGCTACTATGATCAGCTAAAGAGATCCATCCAATCTGAGCCTCGCATGACTCCAAAAACTCTACATCAGTTCTAGACTTTGATGAAATTTAGCATAGATCGACATTTCATTTATATTACAGCACGCGTCGATGAACATAAGAAATAGCTTCAGTCCTACTACAAGATGATAGAGGAGGACCTGGAGGAGATTACTAAGGAATGGTTCGCCGACCTCCTTATCCCCTCCAACCCTGTAGAGATATCCAACATCGATAGCCTAGAAACTGCACAGGATACACCCGGACCTAGCAGGAAAAAGAAGACCAAAGAGGTCCAAGGATTAGACAGTGCATCCATGAATATTTCTTCCATATCACCAGAGAAGGGAGGTGATGGTGAAGAGTTAGATGACAAAGAAGTCGAACAGAAGAAAGGAGACGAGGTTGATCCCTTGAAGAAGAGGAAGGGTTCCCCTCCAAAACCTTCCTCCTAGAATAAATCGAGGGCCTCCATGACCAAGATGCAGATTTTCCTCACCTCTGATGACTTCAACTTCCTCATAGCATCCCTAAATGATGATTCGCTGGAAATAGAAGAAAAACAAGAGGCCAAGAAGGAAGCAATGTACGATAGGATTGAAATCAAACTCCAAGGGGTACAACAAGCACTATAGTCCAGTTGTGTAGTCTCCACTACGCCTCTACCATTGGGAACACCATATTTGGGAGACGAGCCCACCCAAATCCATCAATTAGTTGATACATTCGAAGCTCACCTTCACCGAGCACGAGAGAAAATAGAACAAGCCACCTAGGCTTTGACGCAAGTACAAGGAGTACTTGTAAATAAACACAGTGTTGTAGAACAAGAAAATATTTCTCTCCAAGTGAAGTTTGATGAATAAAAATCTCAGATGCAACAAGAAAAGGAACAGTTGCTCACTGAGCAACTCAAAGTACAGGAAGCAATCAACATAGCACTTCGATCTGTGATAGTCATAGAAATAAAAGTAGAAGATCAAGTTACACAACAAGTAGAGTAGCTTGAAGAAGTGATCTAGTAGCTATAGCAATGCATCATAGATTTAGAACTACGTGCAGTGCCCAAGACCCCACAGGAGGTGAAGGACCAAAGAGAAGAAACTGCCAAGAGTGTAGTTGAGAGACTAAAGGCCCTTTCTATGGAATTCAAGTAGTTGAGTGATCAAAGTGCCCTGACATGTGAATGACTCGCTGAGAGTCCATAATTAATAGAAGTAGAGTCGTAGCTCCAAGAGGCGAAGTATCAAGATGAAATGATAAAGGCACAGTTGATGCTCCTGTCAATTGTGGAAAGAATGAAGACACCTCAAGATCAGTGCACCACCCAGTAGCAGATTCATGTTATTCAGAGTAGATTTATGGAAGTAACTCAAGGACACCAACCCATGCAAGACAAGGCCTACCAATTGTTCACAGAATTTGAAGGTCGGGGAGAAAAACTAGAGCAGGTTGTTAATGCAGCTAAACAGCACCTGGACGGACCTATGAATGATGCAGTCATTCAAGAGTTTTTTGAACAAGAGGTCATAGCACAACAACAAGTCAAATAATATTGAGCCAAGCTCGAGGCTTTTGAAGTAGAAATTCCTACATCAAAGTGACTCAGGACGAGTGACAAGTGAGTGTTGGGGGTTTGGTAGCCCTCGACCAAGTTTTGAGATATCCTTGGTCAAGTTTGACCATTTTGGACTTCGTCAGCCTATCGAAGGCAGAGCACAAGATGAAGCAGAGATCGTGGGATCTCAGCCCCTTTTTCTGTCATTTTTTGGATTTGGCAATATGTAACGAGTATGGGAATGTCAGCCCATGGGTTTACCCATGCTTAGGCCTATTTTGTAATATATAAATAGATGTCTAGGCGATGTTAGGAATATATAGGATAGAAGAGGGATTTAGTTGATGTTATGCTAAGTGTAAGTGTGGTTTGTAAATGCTGTGTGCATACTGTGAGAAACTTGCAGAGCTAAGTGCAAGTGGTTGTAATAGACTGTAAAGGGCTTTGTGTTGCAGTGCAAGGAAGGAGGATCTAGTGAGATGCGTCAGTCCTATGTGTATTAAGGTTGTTGTGGCTATGTGCATGTATCTGATTGAAGAAGCTAATAAAGAAGAAGAGTTGGTGGACGCATCCCCAAGGTGGGGGTGAACCACGTATATGTTGTGTTTCTCTGCCTTGTGCGATGTGTTGGTGTACTTATGTGTTATTTTCTAAGTGCTTGACATAGATAGATATATAGATCTGTTATACTTTGTGTTTATGATGAATCTGAGTGCTAGATATGACCTCTATGAAATTGCTTAGTTCTTGAATATGATAGATCGAATCTAATTCCTTATGCTAAGTGCTTAGATACGTTAGATCTAGGTGAATGTTGTGATGCTTTGTTCTATCTATGGAGTAGATATTGGTTAGATATTGATGAAGGTTTATTGTTGAGTGCTCTGTTAAATAATAGAATCACATATCTGTGTCCCATCTAAGGTTGCAGACATCTGAGTCCTGCAACCACCCCTGCCTCTGCCTCGGGTGAGACTTCATCTGCTTCGCAGGTGTTGCCAAAAGGGATGGTAGTTAGGGTTTTTTTGGTGTGTTGTTGTAGCTTTGAACCCTGGGTCTGCCCCTGTGCCAACAGAAACTCAGGGATGGGTTCTTCACCAATAGAACATAGTTATTTAGTATGGGCAGTCATGTGATCTTGAAATATTCCTTCTACTTCATAGTCCAGTCCTGTAACTTTTGGTGTTATGAGCTCTAATTCTCTCATAACTCCTTTTGAGGTCTTAGCTAAGCCACTTGCTTCATAGACAGCCTCTATTCTCCCTACTTTGTTTGTTTCACCTAAGGTTCCCACCTCTTTTCTACTTCCTTCGGAACCTTACCTACTCTCACCAAATATTTCCTTCAACCACCAACTAGCCAACCTTCTATGTCTCTACAACTCTTATAACCTCTCTAATTCCTTCTTTCAACTACCATCACAATTCATCTCCTTACACGATGGCACATATCTCTTCATAACCTTTTGCATATGAGGCTGCCACCTCTTTTCAACAGCCATAGCCCTCCTCGAAGATTGTTCATTTCTTGAGATATTCTCTCATCCCCTGAAAATCCTTCTTTATTGGCTCATTATCCTACCTCAAACCACCCCCCCCAAGCACAAGGGTTTACAATACCATATCCACCAAAATAGGTAACATCCCCTCTTCCACAAGAAGCATTTTAATCCAAAAGGGGATTTCCCGCAACATTCTTCTTTGAGCTCCTTCTTTGAATACGACTTCTTATTTTGAAAAATATTGGAGGTTCTCAATGGATATTCAATGATATATCCTTCCAAGGTGGTATGTATCCAAAAATACACAACTCCAAAAATTGGATTATCTATCTAGTGAAGGGATACTAAACAATCAAATGTCCAATTATATCTTCTCTTGAATCGATCTTTGAATTCTTGGGATTCTTGTAACTATCCAAGTCACTAAAATACCTCTTCTTAGAATCAAATCCAGAATATCTCGTAGTGGTCGCTTGTTGGTTTCGAGTAAAATATAGTGCTCTTCACAACTCTCACACTTTTATGTCGTAACGTATATCCTTGCATAATAAATTCATCATACCTTATTTCCCACCAATTCTCAATGTCTGACTTAAATATGTGATGTGGCATCCTCTAAAAAATCACTTGAAAGCTTCAGGTCCTGACAATGTAACCATTTGTTGGTGAAAAAATGGATATCAGGGTTCTCAGAGTTTACTAACAAAGGTACCATTGTAGTCTAGTAACACTAGAATATTCAACCTTCCTCAAGGGAAGGAGGTTTCACCTGAAGTGAAACCAAGATTTGTGTGTGATAAAGTGATTCAATGAGAATTCATCATCAGTTCTAATGCAACACACTGGAGATTCATACTTGAATGTGAAAATATTATGTCATTGTTAGTCTAAACCAATATATGCATCAACTAACTATGTTGCATAGAATAAATATAAGTCCATACATGAGGAGGCACTTGAAAATAAATAATGAATATCAAATGAAATGTATGGGAGTAATTGCACAAAGGAGAAATTATGAATTCACGTGCATCATAACCCAATAAAAAAAAAATAGGGACCAAAAGATCTCTTATATTATCAGTGTCTCAGAGTTCATAATCATGTGAGTACAAAGGGTCTGATCATAGATTATATAGTACATTCCATGTTCCCATATACAAATGTCCCCACAACCCAATATAACAACTTACCGCACTAGACTCAACAATAACAATGGTGATAGCTTGGTGATAGAGAAAGAAAAAAAATGATTTAAGAAACAACAATCTAACAGTGCATAATATGGAAATACATCAAACAACTCATCAACTCGACAACAAGGAAACCCTTTCCCATTACATATTTCCAATTTATATCATTTCCTTGGCTTCTTATTGATCCTTCTATTCTTATTTCTTCATTCTTCTTCTATTAATTTATCTCTTTCTCTTTTCCTACGTTCGAAGATTTGGGACCTTTCCTCTTATTCCTCCAGCTGGTGTATGATTTGTATTCACTGTTGGCATGTTGGTAGTTAACTTTCTACTTATCTGAGTTGTTCTTTGTTGGTTCTCATCTTCCTCTATATTGTTTCTCTTTCTTGCGAAACTATGGCCTTTCCGCAAAATCAAGTCCTCTTCAAAAATAGAGGGCCCAACACCCAATTCAGAACATGCTACTATAAATCAAATCACACTTGCATGGGAAACAAAAACACATTGTTGTCAATAAAATCACTCTTATATTGAATGTAACACACTGCTAAAAAGGAAATCAAGCATTACTTGCATTGAATGAAAACACACTGTTGGAAATTAAATCGACCTCACTTGCATTGAATGAAAACACATTGTTGGAAATTAAATCAACCTTACTTGCATTAAATGAAAACACACTTGCATGAAATGTAACACACTATTGGAAATAAAATCAACCTCACTTGCATTAAGTGAAAACACACTACTGGCATAAACAAATTAAACCACTCTTGCTAAAAGAAGGAAATCATTGCTTAAAAGGAAACAACCCAGACTCTTGTTGAAGAATAAAAAAACCACAATCTGCTAAAAATGAAATGAATTCACTCTATTTAAACAAAGTAATTCAAATAATATGGAAGGAAGCACACTCTACATATATAAGATAAGTTAACAACAATTTAATGATTTTTGGAATGGGAGTTGTCTATAGCATTCTAATTCTAGCTAAATTCATAACATAATCATCCTAATCAATCTGAAATAGAAGATTTGTAACACAAAGAATATTCCAAACTAAAATAGTTCCACAATAAATCCTAAGTAACAACACTTTGTACACACACAAGAAGACTCGTAATAATAAGCAATGCAAAAGGTTATAGGTATCTAAAAATTGTTATATCTATGTATAATTTGTAGCTAGTAAGCTACATGAAATTAGTTAGCAGAATTTTTAAAGTTATATGTATTATGTGTAGTAATGTTCCTCAATTAATTTGAGGGGTATTACATATTGGTATCAGAGCTCAAGGTTCAACACCAAGCTTGTATGCACCAAGAGCTAGTGCGAAATTGGTATATTTCCACTATTGTAGAGGTTCACCTTGATGGATTTGGGGAAAATTGTAGAACCAAAGTGAAATCCCCAAATTTATGGATAGATTTGAATTTATTTTTTCTTCATAACAATTGAAGAATAAATTTGTGGCATAAATATGTGAGTTTCATAGTCGAATTTGGATTTATAAGTCTAATTCTTCTGTGTTTCATGGTATTCGATAAGTTTGGTGATCAACAACTTGGATTAATTTGTCTACAATAATCAACAGTCGAGATCCAGTTGCAGAGTCTAAAGAGGCGGTCCCCGATAGTCTATCAGAATTCAGGTTTCAAACGAATCATGTAGCAGGTAAAAATGTCATTCCGAAAAAAAATCGAAGGGCAAAATCCAGAATGAACGAGGATTGTTCATTGTATCAAGGGTCAATCCTATCTATCTATCGGAATTTGGGTTTCAAAAGAGTCCATTCAGAAGGCCCAATTAGAGAACTTGTGCTTCTGGAGAAAAAAATTTTGACCAACATAACCAATGTGCAACTTGAGAACCCAAGATGATCGAGGTTGTTAATCGACGGTTTCCTAAGCCGTCGGATCTTATATTAATTTGTTTTCAAAAAGAGTCACACAGGATGATCTATGGAGGTAATCCAACTTTTCGAAGAAGGAGGACCGATATCCTATGGGTGATTGAGAGGTGGCATCTATCTACTGGTATTTGGAACAGGGATGTTTTTAAGGATGGAAATTTATTTTAAAATGTAGAAACCTTGGAGAATCTTACTAATCCTTCATATGAAAACTATAAATATTTGGCGATATTTTTGCAAAAATATTCAAATTTCTAAGGATTTTATATAATTTGTATAAAATTTTGGTGATTTTTAAGGTAAAATGATTTTATCCTATAGAATTTGGGTGAATCATTTTTAGAATAGAAAATCATTTTTTGGGAAAAACCATGGAAAATTATCCTGTGAGCAAAATTTATCCCCTAAAATTATCCATGATTTGGAAAGGTTTCCGAAGGGTTTTTGGAAAGATAAGTTTCAAAAGTTTTTCGGAAGGAGAATTTTTTGAAGGTGTTTGGAGGGGAAGTTTCCAAAGGTTTTTCGAAAGGATAAAATTCCAAAGGTGTTCGGAGGGGAAGTTTCCAAAGGATTTTTTGAAGGAGAAGTTTCCAAAGGGTTTCAGA
Organism: Picea glauca; assembly: GCA_000966675.3. Lineage (NCBI taxonomy): Eukaryota > Viridiplantae > Streptophyta > Pinopsida > Pinales > Pinaceae > Picea > Picea glauca. The sequence continues at coordinate 2,804 of JZKD02S0291053.1, read as the reverse complement.
AGGAGAGGTCTTCGATAGTGTTTCAGACTTTGGGTTTCAAAAAAATCATGGAGGTCATTTTAATTGCACTTTTCGATTGAGAAAACCTGAACAGGTGTTTCCAATAGTGTTTAGGCTTCATTTTTTGGGAGGATCTAGGAGCACGGGTAAAATCATACTTTCTGATGGAAAGGACCCGAGAGGGAAGAACTCGATGAGCTTGCAAGAGGTCTGGTTGAGGGCCGAGTAGGATGTTTATGGATTATGAAAATGCCAAATAAAAATATGAAACATGGAATTAATAGGCACATGCCATGCAACATCAACCAAACTACCTAATTCCACGTGCAAGCCGATTTGAGGATTTGTTACAACAATTAATCAATGATTTTCCGTGAAACAAATCATTTTTTGAAGGTCTTCATCTTGCAAAGAAATTTTGAGGGACGAAATGACATTCTTAGGTAGTGAAAAACACGATAACATGGTGTACATGTGGTACACCATGTCTTTTCATCTTAAATAAGAGAACTTAGAGAGATCTTTCCAATGATCTATCTCAAACTCAAAACATAGCTTGTATGAGAAATTTACAGCTGAAAAGGTTAAGGGTATAATTTTGGCACCAGTTTACTTCCATAGGGAATAAATCCTTTCTAAGAAGTTTGTTTCAAGAATAGGAGTAGTCTATGGAAATATTATGAACCGTAGAATTCATCCATGGAACCATATTTGGAATCTAGGTACATAAAAATGTGCAGGAAGAAAAAGAAGAAGCGTGTGGCATACAAGAATAAAACGGGAAAGTAGTCAAAAATTTCACAAACCATAAATTTCATCCCAGTGATTGGATTTGGAAAAATGAATGGTCATTGGAAAGGTCTTGAGGAGGAGAATAAATTTATCAACCCAGAAAATTAATTTGAACAACAAATTTTGCATTCAATTCAAAAGAAGATGATTGGTGGACATTAAAGAGAAGAAAAATTTATGCATTATTTTTCCAGAATTATGTATGTATGTATTTTGTCTAACATAAATTTATTTGCATGCACATTTTCTTGTAGAATTTAAAGGTACAAGAAGGAATTTTGGTTCCTATATGAGAACTACAGTCATGGAGGATTCCCAAGGGTCCTACAACCATGAAGAGGAATTTATAGGGCTACAATTCAACATGGTAATTATGAGACAGAGTCTAATGGAAGAAGATAAAGGAAGGATCATGTAACTATGAGGAACATATAGAGATAGGTGTACAGTTATAGGGAAGATAATGAGAAGATCATGAAATCCTAGGAAGAGATACTACAGATCCTAAATATGTTGCATAGGCAGGCCAATAAATACTTTGGAAGAAAGCAAGTGGATAGTGTTATACATGTAAAAGAATCCATATCCCATAGCAAAAGGGATGACCATGGGAATGACAAGAAATCAAGGAGTATGAGAAGGTGCCATCGTTCCCTAGGAAAATCCACTAGGAGATTTTATGCAAGCTCAAGGCCAGGGAGTAGCCCAGGTATGTCTCATGTCAAGAGATAGAAATAAATGTGTGAGGAAGACATTTTTCAAGGTGAACTTAGGAAAATTAAGCCACCAAATTTCAATGGTGAGAACAGGAAGGGATAAGAAGTCGAGCCTTGGCTATTGTAAATGAAGAAATATTTCTAGCTGTGTGATTATCCCTCGAGTGTAGAAACAAAAATTGCAACCTACCACTTGCAAGGAAAGGTAGACATGTGGTGGGATCAACTTAAGAAAGCCAATTACCTTGATGAGAAGAAGGTCCCATTGAGGGAGTTCAAACGATATTTCCATGAGAAATATTTTTCAAAGCATTACTATGAAAGGAAGATGAAAGAGTTATTTTAAATCAATATGGGAAGCATGAAAATAGATGAATATGAAAATAGGTTCTTTGATTTGTTGAAGTATGTGGGCTTCACAAAGGATGAGCAGGTCAAAATACAAAGGTTTATGAGTCGATTACCCTCTTTCTATAGTGACAAGATAAAATATGATAGCCCCGAGACTTTGGAGGAGGCCATAAGGAGAGAAAAACATATTTATGAGAGAATAGGGAGGTCATTATTCCAAAGAGATTAGAATGATAATATGAAGGGTAAAAAGGATCAAAGGTATAAAGGTTTTAAGCCACCCTTTTTTGAGAACAAATCACAAGAAAATTGGCAAGGAATATCAACTTGAAATGAGCCTAGGATGGCAGATTCATTTAGGAAAAGGCCAAGGAAACAACCTATACAATTTTGGGGATGTGAGGGAAATAACTTATATAGGGACTACCCTCACAAAGGAGAAATAATGAGGATTGGCCACAACATTCAGGAGGATGAAACAGTTGAATATATGGAAGGCAAATAATTAAGCATGAGAAATATTGGTTAGTTGAATTGGCCCCAAGGGATAAGAGGAAAACAAGTAAGGTTAAATATTTCCCAATAGACATGAATGGACTTAGCACAAAGGTAGATGTGAACATGATACCTCTAGGTTCATATGATTGTCTAATTGGCATGGGTTGGTTGGAAAAACACCATGATGCACTAGACTACTCCAACAAGACAATCATGTGTATTGATGAAGAAGGGAACTAAGGAAAGGTTCAAAGAATTCCAAGAGATGTAGCTATCAGAGAGATTTCAGCTATATATTTGAAAAAGAGTTTCAGGAAGGAATCTCATATTTTTGCAGCCCATATGGAAGAGGTGGCCATGGATAAAGTGGAAAGTATTCAAGACCACCTGGTCTTGAGATATTTGAAATATGTTTTTGATGAAATCGCAGGACTACCACCGAAGAGG
>JZKD02S0291042.1:0-10667 GCA_000966675.3 Picea glauca | reverse complement strand
TTCTTCTCAAATACACAATGTTCATAGAAATCAAAATCTAGAGAGCAGTTAGACATGCCTTCAACCATACATTTACCATGTAGTAGTCAAAAACCCTTCTCTCCGATATGCCCCAATATTTGATGCCACAACATAACCTTTTCTCCAGAGACCGTAAGAGTTTTTTTCTCTTCAACTCCAATATCAAGAACAATGGAACTATTAGACTCGTCACTATTAGTGCTTCCTTGTAGCTTATATAGATTTCCAAATCGAATTCCCTTCAACAAAACCATTGATCCTCGAACCATCCTGTAGGTTTCCTTTTCAAATAATGTTTTTACCCCTACATCGTCCATTTTTCTTACATAAATCAAATTTCTGGCCAATCTTGGGATGTGTAGAACACAAGGTAGTGTTCTAATCCTTCCATCTATGAGCCTCAACTTGAATTTTCCTCATCCTATGATTTTGGTTGTCGATTCATCATCGAGGAAAAATTACCTCCATCATACCTTTCATTTTCACAGAACCACTCCCTGCGGGGATTCATATAAAAGTATGCACCTGAGCCAACCAACCATGCCTCATGATATGCATGTGTTCTTGAAGAATCCAAGTACACATCCCCTCCTTCTTCCTTGGAGGTCTTTTCTTCTGTAGAAGGAGTTGCTTTAGATTCCTTATTTTTCTCAACTTTGGATCTACATTGCTTCTTGTAGTGCCTTTATTTTCCACATCTCCAGCATACCTTTACAAACTTTCCAAGAGATTTAGATCTACCCTTAGACTTAGATCTCCCACTTGAGGACTTAGATCTATTTCTTTCCTAGGAGTGTCTTGTTGCAAATAATGCATCTATGCTTTATCCTTCAATGTTCTTCTGCCTCATGTCCTCCAACAAAAAGGATGAGACCACTTCATCAAAATTCAAGGAAGTTGTATTACTACCTATGGCCACAACTAGACTATCCCACGATTTCAGTAAAGAGCATAGTAAAATGATACACTTATCTTCCTATGAAATTTTAATCTCAACAAATACTAACTGACTTACCACAGTATTGAAGGCATTCAAATTATCTGCCACCGAGTATCCATCTCTCATCCTTGGGTTATACAACTTATTTCTTAGGAATAGTTTATTTACTATGGATTTAGACTGATACAACTTTCCCAACTTATCCCATAAATCCTTGGTTGTAGCTTCCTCTGACACATTCAATAATATTGAATCTGAGAGACACAGTCAGATTGTACTCTTATCGTTCTGATCAAACTTTTTCCATTCATTTGTTGAAGTTCCTATAGGTGCAGTACCTAGATCCACCACGATCCACTGATCTCTATCCACCAACAGATCTTCCATCTTGAGCTTCCACAACTCAAAAATTTTCCCATTAAACTTCTCAATCTCCATTTTTGAACTTCTCGCCATTTCTCTTCACTTGGAGAATCAATACCACAGATCTCCCACTGTAACAAGTACTATCACAGTCCTGATCCAAACCCTTGACCACATAGGTGTCCCCCTGAAGCCAATAATTGCTCTGATACCAAATGTAGATTTTAACCTTGTACAATTATTTACTGCAAACAGATTTTCAGTAAAAGAACATAAAAGATACAATGGAAAATATACACATTACACAGAGATTTTTCCCCTGGAAACCCAAATCGAGAAAACCAACATATTTTATATTCATTCACATCATACATTGTTTACAAAAAAATATACATATAGGAGCCAGCGGTATCCAAAACCCTAACCCAATGACCTGGATTAGTCAACAACCCTAATTCTTTAACCAGAAATAGAAAATCATCGGAAAAAAACCATGTGTCAAAAAACTACCCAACAATGGACATGAAAAACAAGGAAAAAAAAGGCGGCATGTTTCCCCCCTACAACCCCGGAAAGGGGGGGGGGGCTAGCGACCCCCCNGAACACAAGGTAGTGTTCTAATCCTTCCATCTATGAGCCTCAACTTGAATTTTCCTCGTCCTATGATTTTGGTTGTCGATTCATCATCGAGGAAAAATTACCTCCATCATACCTTCATATTCATAGAACCACTCCCTGCGGGGATTCATATAAAAGTATGCACCTGAGCCAACCAACCATGCCTCATGATCTACATGTGTTCTTGAAGAAGCCAAGTACACATCCCCTCCTTCTTCCTTGAGGTCTTTTCTTTTGTAGAAGTTGCTTTAGATTCCTTCTTTTTCTCAACTTTGGATCTACATTGCTTCTTGTAGTGCCTTTATTTTCCACATCTCCAGCATACCTTTACAAACTTTACAAGAGATTTAGATCTACCCTTAGACTTAGATCTCCCACTTGAGGACTTAGATCTATTTCTTTCCTGGGAGTGTCTTGTTGCAAATAATGCATCTATGCTTTATCCTTCAATGTTCTTCTGCCTCATCTCCTCCAACAAAAAGGATGAGACCACTTCATCAAAATTCAAGGAAGTTGTATTACTACCTATGGCCACAACTAGACTATCCCACGATTTTGGTAAAGAGCATAGTAAAATGATACACTTATCTTCCTCTGAAATTTTAATCTCAACAAATACTAACTGACTTACCACAGTATTGAAGGCATTCAAATTATCTGCCACCGAGTATCCATCTCTCATTCTTGGGTTATACAACTTATTTATTAGGAATAGTTTATTTACTATGGATTTAGTCTGATACAACTTTCTCAACTTATCCCATAAATCCTTGGTTGTAGCTTCCTCTGACACATTCAATAATATTGAATCTGAGAGACACAATCAGATTGTACTCTTATCCTTCTGATCAAACTTTTTCCATTCATTTTTTGAAGTTCCTGTAGCTGCCGTACCTGGATCCACCATGATCCACTGATCTCTATCCACCAACAGATCTTCCATCTTGAGCTTCCACAACTCAAAAAATTTCCCATTAAACTTCTCAATCTCCATTTTTGAACTTCTTGCCATTTCTCTTCACCTGGAGAATCAATACCACAGATCTCCCACTGTAACAAGTATTATCACGGTCCTGAGCCAAACCCTAGACCACAAAGGTGTCCCCCTGAAGCCAATAATTGCTCTGATACCAAATGTAGATTTTAACCTTGTACAATTATTTACTGCAAACAGATTTTCAGTAAAAGAACATAAAAGATACAATGGAAAATATACACATTACATAGAGATTTTTCCCCTGGAAACCCAAATCGGGAAAACCAACATATTTTATATTCATTCACATCATACATTGTTTACAAAAAAATATACATATAGGAGCCAGCGGTATCCAAAACTCTAACCCAATGACCTGGATTAGTCAACAACCCTAATTCTTTAACCAGAAATAGAAAATCATCGTCAAAAAACCATGTGTCAAAAAACTACCCAACAATGGACATGAAAAACAAGGAAAAAAAAGGCGGCATGTTTCCCCCCTGCAACCCCGGAAAGGGGGGGGCTAGTGACCCCCCTCAACCCCACACCCCCCCGCACCCCATGCACCCGACGCAACATAGAAAACACTATNGCTCATTTATGGAATTTTGGTGCTTGGAATCTAGAATGGAGATGAGATTTTCTATGTTTGGACTCAAGGATCATTTTTGCTAGATTTCAAGAGTGAGAAAATTGTGGGTGTAGTTTTCATAGAGAAACTTTTCCCTCAGATTTGCAATGTAAAATTATCCATCTTTGCTTTGCGATTTGAGAAATCCTCAAAGGGAAGTCTAACCTAATCATCCCAGGGCTAGCATATGTCTGAAATTTCATGGTCCTAAACTCATCATAGCTTCCATGGTGAGCAGATGAAATTTATATCCAATGTTTCTCTTCCAAGGGCTACATAATGCATCGTTTGTGGTGTTTATGCACTCTATCAACATTTTATTGGAAAGAGGAACACTCGTATGTGATTGATGCAAAACAAGGAAAATTCTAGAGGTTAAATTTCACCCATGGGCTAATGTCCATGTTTTTTCCCAAAACAATATTCAATTTCAATTTTTTCCAAAATGATTCATCCAAATTCTATAAAATAAAAGTACTTTACCTTAAAAATTGCCAAAATTTTGTAGAAACTGTGTAAAAGTCTTGTAAATTTAAATATTTTTACAAAAATATCATCAAACATTTTATGGTCAAAATTTGAATCATTAAGATTATCCAAGGTTTCTACACTTTAAAATAATTATGAATCCTTTAACTTTTCCCTTGTGCCAAGTTCTATCAAGCAAAGGGTTCAATTTTACTGATAAAATGAGAGAAACAATTGGCGATGCTCATTTATTTGATGGGTTTACATCAAACGACCCATAGGCTCCCATGACACAAGAGAAGGGATTGTTTTTTTATGTGAGGCCACAAATAGTGGATTGTGCCACCCACCCAAATCCATCCAAGATCTTAGGTTTGGGGGATAACAGTTTCTCCTTGGTATAAAATATGGTGGGCATGTCACTTCAAAATCAACTATTGGGCTTAAAATCATATGCACATGCCTTACACATTACCTTACATTGATATCCATTAACTAAGAGCCCATGGGTTTTGACATGGGAAAATATAAATTAAAAAAATTTAAACCCAATGTTTTAATAATGAAAAGTATAAATTAAATGAAAAAACAGTTTACAAATGGACCTTCAATTGTGGCCCATGGGTTTTGACATGGGAAAATATAAATTAAAAACATTTAAACCCAATGTTTTAATAATGGAAAGTATAAATTAAATGAAAAAATTGTTTACAAATGGACCTTCAATTGTGGCCCAGGTACCAATACCAGGGAAGAATTACTTGGAGTATGGGCTACTCTCAATTTTGCAGCTTGGTTGAACATTGAAGCTCTGCAGATCTTTGAATATTCTAAAATAATAATTGACTGGTTGAATCATAGAGGAAAACTGCAGGTAGTCTCTCTAGTGGGATGGATGGACAGAATTAGATATCTCACAAAATCTTTCAGGGAAATCAGGTAGTCTCATATTTATCAGGAAGTAAATAAGGAGGAAGATTTACTCTCAAAGAAGGCTATCCAGAAGAAAGAAGGGAAAATTGCTTACAACCTTTGGGTAGATGGAAATGAGGGCACTACCCTATTCCTAAATCTATATTAGCATATATTTATTCTTATAGTGTTTTTTCAAATTTTAGAGAAAGGTGACAATATTTTTGGGTTATACTTTTTTGAAAGTTGAATAGGGAAAGACTGAACATTAGTTTATTTTGATTTGGGATGCCTTTGCTCCCATCAGCTTGCGAGCTAAAATTGGACTCAAGTACCATTTCCATACAAGTACAGTTTTGAGGATGTAAATTTCTGGCTAAGTCTTTTTGCCATGTGTACACAATTATAAATTAATATAATGAGTAAATTTATGTTGGAAAAAAGTATAAATTAAAAACATTTAAACTAAACATATGTGTGCATTGGTTGATGGATCCTCAACTCCATGAGATGTTAAGGTTTTATATTTTTCTTTGATAACATATAGAGAAACCAATAGATTAATGGTGGGTCCCTTTAAGACATTAAAAAAAATGTATTGTTTTCCTATTTGTTATCCCTAACACAAATGCATAATTCAAAACCGCTTTGCACCTTATAATGACCATCAATGTTTCATGGAAACTTGCACAAGAGACCTAGCTAAAGCATACACAAACAAAGTTTATCAAGAAAAGGAAGAGAGATACACAATGAAGAATGAGAATCAATGTATATGATGATCTTATCAATGAGTGAGTGATCTTCACTCATATAGGAAATGACATCCTATAATTAGGAATTCATGCATAATAATGTTGGTCTAAGATTAGAAAGTCTAAAATAGAACTAGTCAGTTAACTCCCACTGAACTAGTGTTACTCCCATTGAAGTAGTGTGTAGGAAATAGAAATTTCTCCAACACCCCCCCTCAACATCACTATGGAGTAAAAAATGAGTTCCAACTACTAGGCCATTTTAGGTACTCATGTACAATGCAACTAATGAACATTGAATAAAAAGAGGAAAGAGGGAAAACCACGTGGGAACAAACCCCCCCCTCAAAAGACAATGTATCAAAAGAAGATAATGGCAGCTGCTAGGCAACTATGTTCTTCACTGCAAGACGATACCGCAAATTCTGAAACTTCTGATCACTGAAAGTCTTCGTGAAGATGTAGAAATATTTATGGATCTGAGGAAGTCATTTGGCAACCTATCCGGCCATGTACCTCTTGATCCCATGGACCCATATGCACTTGAAAATATTCCTTTCTGGTGGAAGTGGAACCAGATTCCAAGTCTGATTCTGTAGGAGTGAGTCATACTCCTTATGCATTGCTTCTTGCCATAATGGATTTACCACAACCTTATTGTAGGTATGTGGATTAGTAGATTGAACCATATAGCAATGCATGGGAATCATAGGTTCTGAAGCTGAAAATACAGGAGAAGACTCATAATGTTGAGATTGATTCCTCCTCGAATCCAATGGATTCCCTGCAAGGATACCTACTGCCTGAAGTGTGAATTATGCCTTCTTGGGCATCTTCTGAAGCTTCAGAACTGGATTCTTATCTGGCTATACTGCCTGCTTATTTCCATGTATAGAGTATAAGTGTATGGAATCATCTCTGATGTCTGAAACTGATGGAAGCACAAGAGTATATGCATGTTGCACTAGAGGTTCATGCAAAGTACTCTCCTTATGTGAAAGTAGAAAATAAGAGTCATCATCAGAAAATTTAGTGAATTTATACAACCTTGACTTGTGATCCACCTCACCAATTGCAATGATGGAATTGTCATGCATGTCAATTACTGAAACTGAATCAGGTGTAAATTCAACATTTTAACCTTTCTAAATGATCTGATAAACTAAGAGTATATTCATAGAAAGATTTGGAACATGTAAAACATTCTCAAAACTGCCATTATGGACTTCCACTCTCCCTTCTCCTGCTACTGCTACTGGAGTATCATCTCCCATGAGAATAGGGGGTTTTGAGCATGGACTCAAAGAAGAGAAAACTTCCTCTTTTGCTACCATATGATGGGATGCACCAGAATCTATAATCCATGAATCATATGAGTAATTAATTGCAACAAGAGCATGATGATTACCTTTCTTAGGAGAAGGATCTTCTTCCTTCTGCTTCTTGACTTCCTCTGGAATGAAGTTTCCAAGGTTGTTCTGCTGAAATGTCTATACCATAAGATTGATATGTTTATTCATGCATGTGGATTCTTCATGATTCGGTTGATTGCAGTAAGTGAATTGTTTTCCCTTCTTCTTCTTCTTGGAATCTGAAGAGTCTTTGGAACCTGAAGAATCATTAAAGGGTTTGGAATATCCCTCCTTCTCGTTCTGTTTGGATGACCTTTTTCCATCATGCATGGTTAGTGCATGTGCTTTGGGATCTTTCATGAGGCCCATTTGCATGAATTTTGTCTTCTCTTGTGTAAGAGACTCAATGAACTGAGCCAACATAGGCATTTTCCAATTTGTTCCAAAAAGACATCTGCTAGAATGGAAATTGGAGACATATCTAATGTATTTTGGTCCTAGCTTGGACAAGATTGTTAGAATAAGTTGTTTCTCTTGTGTAGACTTGTCAATACCACATTCACCCAAGCTCAAAATCAAAGATTTAAATTTAGTAAAGAAATCATGTATATTATCAAAACTTTTAGGGTCTAAGGTATTCAACTCTACCTCAAGCATATGACCTCGCATCTCATCCTTCTTTCCAAATATTCCTTCCAAGGTGGTCCAGATCTCGTTTGGAGTCTTTCATGTAGCAACATGAAACCATAGATCCATGGAAATTAACTCAAGATGTAATTATGTGGCCTCATCTTTATGATTCGCCCATATAGACTTCTCAAGCACTGATGTAGGTTATGTCTATGTCGCCATCGTCAAATTATACAATCCTTTTCTTTTGAGTTGGAATGCGGCCTTTGGATTCCATTCAAAATAGTTGTATGGTGTGAGTATTATCACCAGACTTGATTGAAGAAGTTTCATCATCTCCATCCCTTCTATTGATACTAAAAAGATCCTGAAAACCTAGATTGTGGATTCTGAGATATGACTAACGGTGCTATGGCAGCTATAAATATGATAAAACAACTATATATCATAAAATATGATGTGGGTTTTGGATATTTTTGATGAGCATGAGAATACCTATGTTGTACGTCTCTAGTAAAAATTTCATCCCGACCCAGATCGCGGATTTCAAGATATCACAATTTTACTCTAGAAACCCAATTTTTGGAGGGTTGTTGAATCGTGGCACCCTAGAGAAGGATAAAGTGCGACAATGCTAAATCGGCACACCCTAGTGAAGGACACAGTGCGACGATTGTGAAAAACTAAATCATCACACCCCATATGAATAACATAGTGTGACACCGTCGCACCTTGGCTTTGTATAGGCTGCAACGATTCCAATCGTCGCACCTTTCGATAGGGATAGGCCGCGACGATGGTGGAAACTAGGTTTTCTCAAATCCTCTTTCGCTCTTATTTGGATTGTCTGGGTTGGTCCAAGAAGCTCGGCTCTGATACCATGTCAGTGTTTCATGGAAACCTTCACAAGAGACCTAGCTAAAGCATACACAAACAAAGCTTATCAAGAAAAGGAAGAGAAATACACAATGAAGAATGAGAATCAATGTATGTTATGATCTTATCAATGCGTGAGTGATCTTCACTCATATAGGCAATGATATCCTATAATTAAGAATGCATGCATAATAGTGATGGTCTAAGATTAAAAATTCTAAAATAGAACGAGTCAGTTAACTCCCACTGAAGTAGTGTTACTCCCACTGAACTAGTATACCAAAAATAGAAATTTCTCAAACAATGACAAGTATAAATTAAAATCATTTAAATGCAATGTACATATTCATTGGTTGATGGATCCTCAACTCCATGAGATATTAAGTTTTTATATTTTTCTTTGATAACATATAGAGCAACCGATAGATTAATGGTGGGTCCCTTTGAGACATTAAAAAAAGGTATGGTTTTCCTATTTGTTATCCCTAACACAACTTCCTAATTCAAAACCGCTTTGCACCACTAGAAGGTGACCTTATATTAAAAAGTTAAAGTGGGCCGCTTTGCACCATTAGAAGGTGACCTTATATTACAAAGTTAAAGTGGGTTGTAGTGATAAGTTTGAAGTGGATTTATATCAAAAAGTGCATTTGAGTATTATAAGAGTCACAAAGAGTTGTGGTTGTATCTAGTCCACTTCAAAATATTTAAAGTAAATATATTAGAGAATATGACAACATCACTTAAAATCCATGTGTACTTCATTAAATATTATTATAAGATTCACAAAGAGTTGTGGTTGTATCTAGTCCACTTCAAAATACTTGAAGTAAATATCGCAGAGAATACGACAACATCACTTAAAATCCATGTGTACTTCATAAAAAAAAGTTAATAAAGAGGCAGTCAAGCATGAATAAAGGGGCCTTTAGTGCTAAGCACAAAGTGAGTATATTATTATCAAAGGGAAAATTAAGTTTTATGAAAGGCAAAGTCTAGTGTTATATTCTTACCCATTCCAAAAGAACTATTATTTATAATTATATAAAGGAATACAACCAAGACTAAGGCACTAAATGAACCACAAATTTGGTTATAATTTTTATAGAAGGTTGAGTTAGTTTAATAAAAGTTTTTGGCCTAATTGAGTATAATAAAGGAATACAACCAAGACTAAGGTAATAAATGAACCACAAATTTGGTTATAATTTTTACAGAAGGATGAGTTAGTTGAACAAAAGTTTCTTGTTTAATTGAATTTGAAAAGAACATAAAACAAGCATTTTCATTGTTGAAAAACGAAAGTATTTTAATCTAATTTTGGGGATCATGTATCTCACCTAGAGAGAAATTATTCTAATCTAATTTTGGGATCATGTATCTCTCTTAGCAGTTTAAAATAGAGAAAATTTTCTCATTGTAAATGCATCAGAAGTTCAAATTAACAAAGGAGGGAAGATTGAAAGAAAAGAGGCAGCCAGAAAGTGAATATCTACATGGAGCACCACTCTTTCTACAAAAAAAAGGTGTTCTTCTTGTCCTTTTTTTCTCTCCATTCGCATTTTCCCTACATGCCCGTGAGACCAATTGTAATCATTGTATCAGACTAGATGAAATATTGGCTCATGAAAGAGACTTAGTTCCCAATGAATACCTAATGTGCATCATTTTGGATGATATTTAATGAAAATGTCACAACGCCAGTGGTGAATCAAACCTCCTACACTATTCTACCACATTTTTTAAGGAATTATGGAGGATAGAAGTGATCCAATCTCCCAATGTCATTTCCTTTCTTCTTGGGAACATTTTTTTATGTAATGTCAGTATGTGGAGAAACATAGGATAGAGCTAACTCAATCAAACCACTAGCTACTTTTATATTTATTGTTCATTAATGCCAGAATCCTATGTAAATAAGATATTAGAGATGGTTCACTGGTAAAACAAAGTTCCAACCATTGTTTTTGCATTTATTGTGTCAATTTGCTTCATGGGAATTCATTTAAACTTGTTGGATATGTTGGAAATGCCCAATAGGTTTGTTGTTTGGAGTTTGCAACCATGTTAAATAGTTTGTAAATAGCCCTCCCTTAACTACAATTCCATTTTTCCTTGAGTT